>JABAJV010000149.1:4758-26041 GCA_018854895.1 Tricholoma furcatifolium
CTTCCCATCTGGTCCGCCACTAGGCCGTGGTGCATCAAGTTTCCACATATCGCTATCGGTTTCGCGAGCTTTCCCCCGTCGGTCAACCTCTTGACGAATTTGGCGAGGTGGCGCGGGTGGTGCACTGGCAAGAAGTTCGAGTTCTTGGTTCATGCTGTCAAGTTGGGAATGTGAATGCGCGTATTTTAATCGCAGCAGGAGTAAGGTAGCCTCGCGAAGGATCTCGTCCGTCTCTGAGTCGATGTCATCATCTTCATCTCCAATTGAGGATCCCGAGGACTTGGAGGGAAGGAGAGATGTTATGAGGTCAAAGTCATTGGGGGTGGCGTCCGAAGGAGAGCTCTGACCTCTCCTTTTGCGCAGAGTCTGTAGCGGAACCATTAGAAGAGTTACAGAAAGCCGTCATACCACAGATACCTGAATTCGTGCATTCAATTCCTTCTCCTTCTGAAATTGTTTGATCTTGAGTTCGCGCCGTTTTGTAGGGTCTGCAATAGCAGACGATCGACGATCGTATAGGGCACGTTCTTCTTCGGGGACAATCTCATAGTTCTCCAGATATGACAGAAAATTTCTTAGATCTTTCTGGAGCACTAAATCAATCTATAACTAACACGAAGAGCTCTGCCTCGTACCTGTGTCTGTTCGAGAACTACAATCCTCTCCTCACGGTCAGAGGTCCTGACTCGCCCTCGAACCTCTGATATTGTGTACGGGACGAGAAGATAGATTAGATCGGTCGTGGAAATATCTTCAATCGTTTCATTGGGGCTGAATAGCGACAGTCCTGCAATACGCGAACCGAGAGCTGTTAGGTCCTTAAGACTAGACTGCACAAGTTCCTGCGATAACTCGGAGTCAATAGACGGTTTGACGGATGCACTTCCCTACAAACCTGTGTCTCGTCATCGACCGTAGGCAAACTCGACGCCTTGGATGCACTAGAGAGACCTCTAGAAAAAAGTGTTGGGAGTGGGACAGACATGATTTGATCAGCTGAGAGCTGGTCGAATGAAAGATACTCTGACGGTTTAGCAGGCAGGTATCAAAAAGCGACGCCAGCAGGATTTGAACCTGCGCCCTCAAAGAGGAACAGATGTCTCAGATTCGAATCTGTCGCCGTAACCACTTGGCTATAGCGCCTTGATACTCAATTCTGCCTGGAATTCCCTCATCCACATACTACTTAATCCCTCGAAAAGTCGTAAAACTGTCCACCCAAAGAATTTATTATGAAAACTCAAAAACATAAACATCCGTATATTAACTACTTGTAGGGTATACCTATGATAATATGAGCGAGAAGACATATACTGAAAACAAACGAACAAACCATTTTGTAACTGGCCGAGAAGAATCAGTATCCATTCGTTAGACAGGTAAGCATAATCAACTCACTCTCTGGAACTCGTCATACGCTGTACTCCGAACATTTTCGTGAGCGTTTTTCACAGTGGCCATCATGAATTCCGCAGCCTGTCTCTCGGTGAGCCCAAGGGCGAAGCGGTCACGAAGTCTCTTGATGGTTGGTTCCCCTTTGAAGGACGGCAGCCCAGTGTCCAGCATGAGTTGCACCGTACTAATAAGTTGTTCGGCATGAGGCCGAATGGCCAGGAAAGCCTTGACTGTGAGGTTCTGGAAAAGCTGGTATCCTTGGGAATATCGGCCTCCCATCAAAACAACCATCTCATGGTTGAGTTTGAACGAGTTGGGCTCAAATTTCACCCCCTGAAAACGAGTCAGCATGTAGTCACGATGGATCAAGAGTAACGTACACCTGGACGTAGAGACACGGACTTGAAATCAGCCTTGTAAAACAGGGAAGAAGACAAAGTACTCATCTATATCGAAAAGGAATCCAAAGTCTACAGAATTATGATTAGGTGGTCCTATCAACGCCATAAACTAAATGACATACCAATGTGGACTATGTGACCTTCACCATCGATCATTATATTTCCATTGTGTCGATCTTTAATCTGCAAAATGTAGCATGCCACGGAGTATGCTGCCATCGATTGGATGAAGTTGAGCCGAGCTTTCTGGAAGGCGACGGTGTCCTCCCCTCCATATTTGGCCACGAAGAAGTCTAAGAGATCATTGACTTTAGCGCGTCCCATCTCGTCGCGAGAAGTAGCATTTGGAACAACGTCAATTACGCCGCACTGTTAAAAAATTAGATATAAGTTGAGGAAGTGAAAGCATACACACGAACCCCCGGGCCTGTTGCAGTTACACGATAAGGGAAGAGGTACAACGTGAGACCAACGCTAGTGAAGATGTTTTTAAACATCGCGATAATCTGGAGAGCTAGGACATCCTGTCTACAGTCGTCGCCGACTTTGAAAATTGCTTGCTGCCAGACATCGTATTTGATTCGAGTTTCAGTCCCTGCTCCATCACCGTCCAGCAGAGCATCAGGGTCCGTATTGACGACGACACGCTCTTTCTGGACCTTAAAAGTCGCCATAAACGGTGCCTAAACGGTGTTAAAATCTCCAAAAACGGCGAAGTAAAAATTACACCCACTTTAGCGTGACTTTGCAGAGGCCGTCCAGACTTCTTATCGATATCGACCACTATCCCATCAGGGTTACTGGGAAGATATACACCAACATCAACATTAATCTTTGCCATTTCTTCGTCGATTTTCGCCTGTCAACGCATGAGAATCAAGTGCTCTTTACAGAGGAATACACTCCACCAACTTTCTTCTCTGGCTTGGTCCTCTTGATGAACGGTTTGAGTTTACCAGATATAGAAGTAACTTCGTTGAAGAAACAGAACTCTCGATTATAGAAAGCTCTGGCTTCGCCTGAGAGAGATTGGACGACACGCTCCGTCATTACGTCAAGAGTAGGCTTCATGGGATCCTCCTAGACATATGGTGAGTACGCGACTCCATTAGAAAGATATTAAACATACAATCTCTGCTGCATCATCTTTATAGCAGTTAGCTTTCATGTTCCAGATGATTTGATGGCAGAACAACTGAGAAATCTTTGCCGTTTCGAAAATGAACCTGGCAACATATCCTAAACGCTGGTCAGAAGATGAAATGCAAAGAAGTGCGGACACACACCAAGTTTATCATATCGCAGAGCTTGAACAACTTGAGGAACAAAGAAGAACGTTAAGTCAACTGGGTGCTGTTCCAGCACTCGATGGGCATATTGGAGTATTTGTGGGTCATTGTTGTACCGGGGCTCAAAGAAACCTGTTGCAATCACAGGTGGGACAGGCGCCCAGAGGAGAAGGTGCTACGAATTGTTATGTTTGAGATGGAAAGTTGCACTAGCCTGTGCTGACTTGCCTTGAAATCCCGTCTACCATAAACATCCACCTTGTCGCCAACAAAGAATGGTAAAGCTTCTGGAATGTCAATGACATCCAGAGGACTCGCGCGAATCATTTTCGTGACTTCTGAACGCACGATAGTATGCTTGAAACGCTCCACTAAGTTGACCGCAATTGCTGGTTCGATTTGCCAGACTGTACGAAGAACGGCAGGCCACGAAGTCTGTCATAACCAGGTTAGTGACAAAACTCTTATATTTGGAGAAGTTGATTACGTCGAGCATTGTAGCAACAAGATGCCCTATGTGGTCGCTACCTCGTTTGGGATCGTTGGTGGGATTGTTCCAAACCGCTAGCCTTGTCATTTCATTTTCAGTGAGAAGGCGAAGCGGGAGGTTGATGCTTCGCAATCGGTTTGCGTAGTCTAGTAACGAGGTATTAGTTTGTAAACGTCAGGCATATTAACACTCACATGTACTACGCGATGGTTTTCGAGCTGGGTTTAGACTGGATATTTCGGAAGTTCCGCGAATGGCATCTGTCTGAAGACAGGACAGGAATTCTCCGAGAATCTTTATGTCAGCGTCAACTTGAGCTCGATTTGCACCATACGACCATCTACACGTGTGAGTTGGTAAGCGAGTAAACATACTAGATGAAGTTCACTTACTGAGGACGGACAGAAAACCAAGCATATGCCACAGAATACAAGCTTTCACGAAGAATACTTTCCGAGTATGGATCCAAATGAGAACTCTTCAAAGTTTCAAAGCCAAAGAGAAGAAGAGAGAAGCGCTCTTCACGGGCCAGTGCATGAGTACTTAAATAAAGGTCAGTAAATATGAAAGGTAGAGGAAGAATAGTATCAACCTCAATGAACGATATGCTCTAGCAGCTCGTAGCACGATGCGTTGAATTAACAACATCATACTAGGTCGACCGTACCTCGCCGCTTGTAGGCGGCTGAGAAGCATTTGAAGAACAAGAGCATGAGGTGTAAGTACCCGACGAGTATTTGCCATGCCTCTGTCGATGACTTCCTTGTCAGTAGGGCTATAGCTTATTGGATCGAGGAAAGGATCTTCGTAGCTATGGAGAGCCGTGAGCATCAAGAGCAGAATTATTGATATGAAAAACGCACTTGAGTGAAGAAGAAAACATCCCTTTCTCATGTTTGATGGTGTCCGACCAAGCAGAAAGAACTTCTGCCATCAAGGCAACTTCATAGTTAGGTTTGACGGAGATAACCCATGTCCAAACCTCAATGCCAGCAGCAACAGCTGGTGGAGTGGCAACCTCGAAGGGCAAGGTTACAAGGTGGTGAAGCAAGTCGTGGTCGCACTGGACCCCCGAAGTAAGCTCAGATGTTCTCGATGTTGAATAAATAGAAATAAAACAAAATAACCTTTTCTAAAGAGAGCAGCACTGCAGCGCATCTGAAGAGAAGGCGCTTTAAATCTTGCACAGTGAGGGAGCTGGTCTTGTTGAGGACGTCCTCAGACGTGCGAGACATCTTCTTCTTTAGAGCATTGATCTCAGCGGTCGGGGCTGCGTGTGGAGGCATTTTGTCCAGCTTATCCGGAACTAGAGAAGCGTTGAGCGTAAACTTTGCCTTTCTCCTGAGAGACAAACCTTCGTGACACGCCAAACGAACACCTGCAGCCTCTCCTGCAAAGTAGCTTTTAATGGCAATCTCATTGGCCAAACTTTTGGCGCCGTCTGTTTTCCATTTAGATAGACCAGCGAGACACGCTGTAACGCTGTTAAGTGTGGTCCATTTCACAGAAAATTGGTACTTACTGAGTTGCCTTTCAACGGGACCAATTGCCTTTCCAAAGTGTTCTGCCAAGGAGGCACCTAACTCTGATGAATGTCCTCCAGAAGATGATTGAGTCACAGCAAGGTATTTCTGTTGGTATATGTTAAAAGGTTTTGAGAGATATGCGATCTGTAAATCGAACCTGAAGAGTAGACTGCAGTTCAATGGGCGCACGCGCCAATGCCAATTCAAACCACCTGTTTGCGTGATGATACAGCTGTTCAAGGATGTCGTTGCGTCGCTCATAATTATCAGTCATCTGCAAAGTAATCCCGGATCTTTCGGAATGGAACTCATAGACAGGGTTATACTTCAACAGCAGTTAGAGATCATAAACATTCACTTGCTGGAACACGCACTTCGTCCAAGAATTCATTTTCACAAGATTGCCGAAGTAATGTGAGGACTTCTAGGATTGATGAAACGAAGGGCGGATCGCACATAAGCGAAGGGAACGATGTAATCAGACGGTTGAGGTAATTGGTTGCGATCTTTCTGGCATTCTCAATTCGGTGAGTGGTGTATACCAGGAGAGCTTGAAGTTCCGACGATAGACTAGCGGGCAACAGCTGCTGCGACGCTTGAGTGTTCAGTTCATTAATACAGCCACGAATGACCTGCATAAAAGTCAGAATCTGCGAATGCAAGGAAAACGGCACGGACCTTTTCTGCAACGGATTCCATACAGGCGGATAGTGCAGGATGCCCGTTTATACTGTCATTGGTGAAATATGCAACAAGAGACGAGGTTAAACCCGCTGCCGATCGCATGCTTTCAATGTCATGCATGGCCAAGACGAAAATTATTTGGCCAGACGAGAGGTGTCGGATGTCGCCTACATGCACTGATATATGTTTCGTCAGTGAAGATCTATGTTTGGAGATGATCTGGGGACAGAGTAAGGAAAATTTAGCCAAGAGAACTAGCTTCCACTCACCGTGTTCGCATATTCCTGTCTAATAACGGAATTGTACTCGACGTCACTAGTTACGGAGTCATGAGATTCTTCTAAAACCATAGACGGCGTTTTAATGGCAATATGAGAGAGGGCTGGCTTCAGCCAATCCATTGCGTTGTCTGTCTTGTCTTGATTGTTGGTAAAGTTGAAAAGAACACAGAGGAACCACATGTTTCTAAACAAAGCTACAATCCCCTTAGAGGCGTTCGTTTGAGGATTGAAATCCTTGTGAGCAAGAAGTGCATCAATTGGAAGAAGCAATGAAGCCAGCTGTTCAATCATGTCGTCCGTCTGAAGGGACGGTGAGCCGCATATTGCGCATGTTATAGAATTTGCCTTACTTTAATCTCATGATTAGCAACCTTGAGATTCTGTATCGCCACAGCTTTGTCGGCAAAAAGGGTAAGCAGCTCGACAAGGTAAATTTCGTAAAGCTCTGGTCTCTTGTGAAGCTCCTGGGCAAGTCGGGTTTGAGCAGCGAGAACCTGTATGGCGGGTGTCAAGTTGGTCCATGGTTGAACGTGTAAGAAATACCATGTTGTTGGAGAAACGTGGATCATCGGGGTTAGCGGTACGATTGATCATAGAGAAAACGCGTATGATATCTATGAACGCGTTCTCCGGAGCTGAAAGTGCCAAGTCCACTAGGTTGTAGGCGATAGCGGCCTCAACAGTCGGCTCTGCATTCCGCAGCCTCTGGAGCAACATGGAAATTGTAAGTCGAGTAACCTATAGATAGCATTAGGAACAAATAGACGGGGAGACTCATTTAAATATCCCGACCTCTTCCGTGTTAAATTCAAGTGCGAGGCGGGTGACAACAGATATGGTACTGATACCAACAAGCCGTTTCTCTTCCTCAGAGAGGCCATGCAAGCCTACCTCGATCAGTTGACTGGCAGCGCGATCCTCTGAGCCGTATACCGAATCGTTATCGAATGGCGTATCACTGTCGTTGGTATATGTATCCTTGCTCGCTGCCGCAATATAGTTGAGGAGTGAATACATGTTTGACATAATAAGGTCGTCTCCAGGTGCCAACTGTTGAGGGTCAGTCTATCAAATAGCTGAAAAGGACAGACAGAGCCATAACATACGCGGATGCAATGGGCAAGACATTTCGCTGCGGCTACCAAGGGCGGCGGAGCCCGACTTTCTGAGGCAAAAGCGAACTCGAAAATAGGCAGGGGAGCTGTAACGAAACGACGAAGATGCGTAGCCATTTTAGAGGCAATTTCTGGGAAACTTTGAGGTGGATCAGAACAGGCTCCCAGTATGTCCTAATTGCAGACCTTTGAACCAAAACTGTTGTAGCTTTGAGGGCTGCCTCTTGAACTAGATTATCCGATATAGGGGATTCTTCGCTTAACAATATTTGTAGCCTAGAGAGCAACTTTCCGTCTAATTCTTGAAGTGCGACTGAACATATGGAGGCCAATTTCTAGAGGTAATTGAGCATCCAAAAACAATGCAAAAGAAACTCGACAGACCAAACTCTCTGACATGGTTTCCCAAGCATACGTATCGATCGGAGGCTCCGTATCCATCTCTTCTATCTGGACCAAGAGGTCTGTGAAACACTGCATCGCATAACTCAAAGTCTTTTTCAAATTGTTTGCAGTGTTTTCGTCACGGATGTCACATGTCGCAGGTGCCGTACGCATAAGAGAAAGCCAAGCCCTGTTTGCTGCAGCTGCTTCAGTGATAGCAGCAGAGATCGTAGGTTGGGGAGAGACTAGGGCTTGTGCTAGGACAGTCCATTGTGTTTCTATGGCACAACAGACCATAAAATATCCACTGAGAGGACGACCTTGCACGACATAACGAGATACAAAGGTCTGGACGAAATGAAGAGGATCTCCATCTGCACCTTCCTTCTGGATGATATCGACCAACAAGCGATTTAGGCGATCTACAATTTCAGACGAGCACAATTCGCTCATTTGCGTTGCAAGTTGGCTCCACTGATCAATAGTCCAGGCATAAGATGTCGAGGTAATTGCGCGGTACAAGCCATGTACGGCAGGCATTAATTGTATCAGGATGGAAATGGCTTCGAAAGCTTGTGTCAACACTAAGAAATATAAATTAAGAATCTCCTTACAGTCACCGGTCCTGATTTGTTCAACCGTTTGAGAGAGAAAGAAGCATATTGCGGACGTAGCCTCCTCTGAATATTTCGAATGCACATTGGACAGACGAAGCAGGGCTGAGACGGTGGAGTAGACAAGCTGATCGGGCAGGGACCAATCTGTAACCAAATGTAGCAGGCGCTAGATGACGCAGAATAGAAAGCATACCTATCCAAGACAGACATTTGTCGAAGTCGATGAAGGGCACATCGTTCAGGATATCGACTAGGACAGGCATGAGGACATCCATAGTATCTTTAACATGATCCTCCGGAAAGTTGACTATGAGCTCTCCAAAAGTAATGTTGCAATGGACACGAGATGTGGACTGGATAGCAAAGCGTTTTGGGGGTATATCGGGTTACTGTGGTGGACCACTTACCATGAATACTCGAGGATTTTCAGTCTCATTAATTTTTTCATATTCGCAGTCCTCTTCTTTCGCGTCACCAGCCCTGGTATGCACCTTACTCGCGATGAGAGTCTGGGCATGGACAACATCGTCATTCGTGGCTCCTGGATGTGATGCGAGGTCGGACAAAATCCGCTGGTGAATGTTGAGCTCTAGGCTTCAGAATATTGTCAGAATGTGCATTCATAATATGTTGTATTGCTCACCAATCCATGTCCGAAGCTGCAGACGCGCTGCGTCAACGAAACAACTTTGGACGTCTTCGGCCCGCAGTTGGCCCATCAATAGTGCAGGTAAATAAAGCGCCCCACGTGATAAATGCATGACGTTCGCCCTCTTCGACGCGTTTGCCCTTCGACCAACAAGATTGCAGAAAACCGCCACGAAAACCATGGTTAGAACAACTAGTATGAAACAACATACTCACTCATGTAATGCTCCACTCATTCAACATGTGTAGAAAACGCACGAACGGCGCCAGCACGCAAACAACGTGCAGCAGCTCCCGTGCAGTTTGACTTTGGAGATGATGATGAAATGGGAAATGAAGAAGAACCACTAGAGGAACTTTCAAGGATCCCGAAAGATCATCGCGGTCAATGATTAATGATTCCTTAGTCTCGTTAGATCTGCTAAACTAACTTTATCCCCAAGATCGGCAAGCAAAAATGGCATTAGTTAAAGGATCGGCGTATCAAACACAGAAAAAAGCCATCTATGCTGCCGCTCGGAAATCTGCACAAGATGTCTCCAGATCTGGTATCGCATACATGTGAGGGTGACTTGCAACTTGCGAGGCTTGGTTCTTGCCGCTAATTTAGACGACGAAGTGAAAACGCCATTGCGGAAATGCAGGGGTTAAGGGACCAAGAATGGATGCAAGAAAAAGCGTTTGGTGATTATGAACAACTACTTTCGGATCAGGAGGTTGGCAGCACCGCGTTCTTGATAGGTTTCTGACGAGGCTTCATAGAGTGCATCCACGTCTCTCTTGTCTTTCTATCCCCCGCTCGTAAATGACATAGCTCTTCGACGCTCGAAGGAAGTCAATGCTGCCAGCGAGATGCGTAAGTTATTCCATCCTTGTTATTCTTACTGTACGATTCTCGTCCTGCAGAGCGAAGCAACCCATCTCGACGCGAAACAGCTCTTCGCAACTTTTCCAAGAACGCTCGAGTACACGTTGAGGAGGCACGTCAAAACGAACAGGTGCGCATATAATGGTCTTTCTCATCATCTTTTGGGGACCAATGTAAAATAGACCGCCACCGATGCTTCAGCGTTACTCAAGCACTACAAGAATCTTTTGTGCGCTTGACAGAGCTCAGCATGATGATGTGTCGTGGTTCCAATTCACCATTGTCTGACTCTTCTAAAAGTCCTGAATCTCAGCATGCGAATGTTGTATGTTCGTTGTACATTGTGAAAGGTACAGATTGTAATTCAGATGTTTTAATTACACCTACTAGCAATAAATGTCAAGTTAGAGAATCGTAGAAAGTTGACTTGGCACGCACAAGTTCGGATACAGATCTATGAAACACGGGTGGTGGCGGTTGAGCATCTTCTGGTTGGAGATTGAGGTATTCGGACAGGAAAACGCGCAGCATTATATTCCATCGCCTCATAGTGGGTATATCAAGGGCCGAGGCGTCATCCTGCTCATACTCTTGATCAGTCTAATGCCTTGGGGTTTTAAATAGCATCCTTACCTTGAGAGTATGCCATACGTGAGGGAACGGCTCTGGAATGAGATGAAGGACGCTTATGCCTCTCTCAAGGAAAGGAACGTGGTCATCTCCTATATATCCAAAGTTTACCTGCCCCTGGCGCCGTGTCCTGAAGTAACTTGACCATTCTCCCGGTGCCATGCCTTGTGCATCGCCATAGGCAAATGCGCCACTCTCACCCAATCTCTGCTCCACTGAAACCAGAGCATCAAATAGCCATGCGGTGTCCAGGTAATAAGATTTGATCAATGGTTGGGGTGCTCCTAAAAGGTCCAGTAAGATTAAATGTTCAATGCCTGCCAGCTCGGTTGGCTGTATGCCCATCAAACGTCTTCTTTCGAGAGGAACATAAGTAGATTCCCATTTATCTGCAAGATGCCTATGGCAAGTAAGCAGTCTCTACCGATAAATGGGATCACAAAGCTTACCTAGCCCCATAGATTGAATCCGTATTGGTCCAGGAAACGAAAGCTTCTTCACCATCAAAAAATACAAGCTGCAGTGTAGTATCTGCAACGTCGTCGTCTTCCTCAAATTCTTCGTCTAGTCGCTCTTGACGTTGATCAAGAAGTGGGTTCAGAGTTTCAGCAAGGTCAAGCATCATAGCACATGGTGCCGCCGAATCTGTTGCTCCTACAAACTACAACTGGATGAGGCAGAGTATGGTCGATATGAGCTGTCAAGGTTACCTGATTGTCTGGGTAATTGGGGAAATATTTGCTGTCATAATGAGCAGATAATATAACCCGTCGAGCAGCAGAGGGATTTTTTGTCGCGATGATGTTCCTGAATTGCGTGGTCCCTATTGGAGTTGTGTCCGTAAATTCATCAATTTCGACCTCCCAATCCAATGCCTGCAGAGTTGAAATAATATAATTTCGAACGATGGTATTATTCTCTGTATCAGCTGTAGGCTTTATCAACGGTAGAAAGAGAATCGAAATAACCAGGACATACAAACACGAGGAATCAATATTTTTGACAAGTGGGAATCAGGATTCGAGGGGTCCAGCTGCCTGACAGGGTCCGGGGTTGAAATGAGGTTAATGATGCTACTGGTAGAAAGTTCAGGTAGTTCGCGTTCGCCGATGGTTGAGGCTGAATAAACGCATAGTGGAACGCAAAGGAACAAGAATATGACCCCCAGTGACCGAGGTAAGGTCATATTGACGTGTCCTCTACAAGAGACGTGGCTCTGTCAAAGAGTGTTTAAAGAGCAGTTAGTTCAGTGAACTTGGTATGATCGAAGACAAACAACGTGTCATCTGAACAAACTTGAGGCTGAGCATAGACATTGACAACCATATCACCCATCGACAAGATCAGCCTACTATGGCGATTTTTGGTCTATGGGTAGGTCTTGAAGTCGTTTTTCATTCATTAATTGACTGATTTATTTGAAGGTAATAAATAAAGCGGGGGGACTTGTCTATCAGCGTAACTTTGCAGGTATGTAGTTTTCCTCGTGAAGCAGGCGCGCTCTACAACACAAGATTACAGATGGTCTTGCTCAGTTGACCTCCAATGAATATCTCGTTCTTGCCGGAACCCTACATGGTATCCATGCCATTACAAGTCGATTATCTCCAATGGGTCCCAGCTCTGGTGCGCAGGTTATCGAGGGCGAGACGTTCAAGATGACCATTTTCCTTACAGCGACTGGTTTGTGGATTGAATCTCGTACAACTCCCCTGTTCTAACGTCTGACTAGGCACGAAGTTCGTTTTGCTGACATCTTTGGCCGATCCTACGGCGGATACGACTCTGCAGAAAGTCTATGAGATATATGCAGATGCAGTCATGAAGAATCCATTCCATACCCCCGAGATGCCGATTCGTAGCGAGGCCTTCGATGCCCGCATCACAGCTCTGATAGGCAATGGACAAGGATCGTGATGTCAATAAGCCATTCATTGCGATACTAAATCGATACTCTACGTGGTCCGACATCGCGGTCTTCAGCAACCCTTCATCCTACATAAACGATCGTAGATGGAGTCTTGGACCTCAGTGCCCGACTATGCCCTCTCGTTCAATGCAATATCAAGGCCAGAAGGGGGCTGTGAGAGGCACATGTGCTACAATGTTGTTCAACCATAGTTTACTCTGTTTCCTAGCCCGAGCACGCGAGCCTACGGTCGTGACCTATATGCAATTCGATTGAATTTCTGGATTATGTCATTGTCAGAGGAGAAGAAGCGTTTGGAAGGGCATCTCTGCCAAATCTGATTAGCAAGCTCTTGTCATCTTCCTTTCATCATCGACCTTACGCATATACCCACCACTATGCAAGCCCAGGCGACGCGAACGAGTACGCAGTCTATAACAGCATCTCAAAGCCTGGCTGCTGTTCAAACTATGTTAATGGCTGGATTAGGATGCATCACCTATTTGAGGTGAAGTATCAGCATTGCCTTGAATGACCCTAACTCATCCTCCTCCTAGGGATTTGTTACCTGAAGAAAACTTCACACAAAGTTAGTTGACTACACTATCTAAATACGCACTGATTCACTCTGAAATTCATAACCAGGCCAGCTTGTCGCTGACGAGGAATCTTCTTTCTCATATCGTCGATCGGACACAAGCTTTTCTTCTGTCGGCAGTAGAGGGTCAAATGGCTTTAAAATTACAGTTGAGAGCTCACTATTTCTACCTTTTCTATACCCTGAGCGATATTCAAGACTATGACACGAGGTTACTCGGACGAGGGCGACAAGATCTTGAATTACTTGGTCAGTATCTTACTTGCCTCCTGCTACGGATCTGGCCCTATATCATGATACGGATTGATTAGGAAAACGGGATCTTCGATGCACTGCAAAAGAAATACCTGAAGAGCTTCATATTCGCAATTTATCTTGTAAGAGTTATTCAGTCATTAGGGTCCAATAATGATGAACCATGACGGTTACAACATCAGGATCCCAACGATCCTAACAAGTATGTGCGCATATATTGTGATACTTCCTTCTTTCTCATATTCTTCAGCATTGTTGAGGCGTATACATTCAATTTTCAAGTTCAGTGAAACCCTCTCCGCTTTTCACGACAATTCTGACCACAGTTGTAGTATCACACTATTGCAGATACTGGCATTACTATCCCTATAATGACACTTGGAGATGATTTGCAACACCTCTCCTTGAAGAATAACGCTCGAGACAATCCCGTAGCAGAAGCGGTCAAGAAAGGAAGAGCTCCTACTCTATTGGACGTCAAAAAAAGCGTCAAAGTTTGCTTGCTTTTTCTCTTATTCCACCATCCGAGTAATAATCTATTTGTTCTAGGCTCTTTTGAAGACCTTGATCCACGCCACGACACAGATGGATGTCCTACCCAGTGCGTCTTCAGACAGTTCGAGAGTTATCGATCCTATATAGAGACCTGTGACAGAACGTCGATTTGCTACTTTCAAGCTATTTTACACGGATAAGACCCCTGCTAATTACGAACCACCTCATTTTCAACCCGGCGACCAGGAGAACGATAAATGGTACTTCATGACTCACGACTTGGACGAAATTCCAGACAGATGGAGTATCGGAAGAGTGAACACGGGTTACCATTCGTGAGTGGCCTACACAGACTACTACTACTACATGTTCCTGACTACTTCCAGCGTCAAGCTTAGCGTCACTTCTATCGCAACGTACCTTCCTTCGTCTTCCATGCACATTAACTCAGGAGGGATGGATTCGCGAACGTCTGGGGCACCCCATTTAACTCCCGCAGAAGAAGCTAGCCTCCGTACCGCTCAAACTGAGCAGCAACTTGTGGATGCACAAACAAGATCAGTCGCGTGGTCTGGTGATGAGGCTGTCGAATTGGATGACGCAGACGCTGAGGGAGACGACGATCCCGACTATTTTCGTCTTGCTGATGGTTCGTACAAGAAAATCATCAGTGACGAACCAACCACTCTGATTCCGAGTGGGATCAGGAACAGCGATACTGGCGCTATTGAACCACTGCGCGAACCTGTCGATGTAGAAGCTCATTTTGCGGGTGTCACGGAAAAAGTGCACACTGACCTGAAGGACTTGGTAGGACTTTCATCCTCTCAATCCTTGTATGCTTGATGACCGTTTCCTTAGAACCGTGAGAAAGGATATGAGAAGTCGGCGATCGAAGAAACGCAGGTTTTAAGCTTGCGCACACAGGACGTCCCAATGACCTCTCCGAACCCCGGTAATCGGATTGCCACCTTGAGTGCGACTGAGAGTCCGATTTTTGATTCAACTTTCCGCGAGCAAAGTTGGCCTCCGAGTCTATCTGCTACAAGTCTCCTTTCCAGACAAGCCAGCGACATCGACATGGATATGCTGAAAGGCATGCACACTCCAATCGAGGAATCTGCACCCCTTGGTACGAATTTTCCTCTATTTCTTCGTGGCCTCATTGACGCGGAACATAGACATGGAAACTCAAGTGGAGTCTATTGAATCATTTCAACAGGAGGATTCTGAGGCGGCACCCGATAAAGAAACGGCCACCCCTAGACGCGCTCCCTCTATGGGCAAGAAACAAAATACACTGGACAACGGCCTGCAGTGCGAATGTGGAATTTCTGTGCGCTGTTTCCCTCGATGAAGTCCTACTTCGAACTGATATCTTCCCAGATCGAAGATCCTTGCTGTTTTTGCGAAGGGAACTGTGGAAGATGGTTTCATGTCTGGTCAGTTCTATTTCCAATGCACACGACCATGTGTCTCATGGTTTTTTAGGTGCATGGGGTATTCGAGACCGACTTCTGAGAAGTGCTTGACAACTTATTTTTTCAAACAGATATCACACTGTGGACGATCTTCGTATGCCTCCGAAGTACTATTGTTTCTCTTGCCGCCTTCAAGCCGATCCTTCCTGGCCCTTAATCAAAGACGGCTTGTACTCCTCTATGCTCTCTAAATTCCAAGAACTCTCTCTTTTTCGGCGGGCAATCAAGGTCGCAGAAGCATTAAAGGGGGCATGGCTTGTATCCGACTTCTCCAAAGCGAATGGTAGGCTTAGAACGGTCATACTTAAGTGACATAAAGTCTAATTTTACAGGCACGACTCGCGACGTTTCTCGCCGTCTGATTGGACGACTCGAAAGAGAAGGTACTCCTCACACTATCTCCTCCTGCTGGAAAAACCCTTTCTTACTTGTTCGATAAGGTTTTATAAGAGAACAGACGACTACACTTGACGACCTCGGATTCCCACAGACAGGCGATGCAAACCAGAAGGGTAAATTCAAAGCCAAACAGTCGAAAAGCAGGAAGAACGTTCAATTAAAGAAATACATTTTCCTTCGGGAGAGCCTACACACTTCGAAATACGCCGATTACTTTAACCCGGATCCCACGGTTGAAGCCCGGCTCTTGAAGATTCAAGAAATGGTGTGTGAACCGTTGGTTGGCTTCGTGTTCCTGTTTGACTATCGCACAGATGTTGAAACTGAAAACCCACAAAGTCAATGGCGCCGATCCTTCGAATGCTGCGACGACCCATTTAGCTCGGATTTCTCTAGAAGAACCTCATAATGAAACACAGACTCAAGTCGCTACACAATCGATATCTAATGACACGGGATCGAAACGAAGCCACCCTCAGAATGACGACGCGAATGAGAAGCCTAAGAAGAAAGTCAAGATCTCGGTTACTCGTGGTTTGGATCTGGCTGAGTGAGCCTGAACTGTCTTTGACTCCTGTACCCCTGCTTTGATGTTGTTATACTCCTATGTGTCCTTTTCAATAGACAATGGCTTTCGTGTCTGATCTAATCTTATCAGCCATATGAACCTGCCCTCAAGCAGTTCATATAAAATTAATGTGGGACAAAGTGAACATCAACCCCTCTTGGTATTATAACTCGTCATGCTCGTCTTCCACAGCTGATGAATCGCATCGGGAGGCCCTCGCAGGAGATGAAGTAATGGTGCATGGCATAGACTACACCTCCGTATCTCCCGTCTGCATGGTTTCCACGGCAGCATGGGCTCGTTAGAGTGGTGTACATTTATAATAGCGTTCCAATACACTTTTGCGTAATGATTGACAATTCGCGGAATCAATTGAGCAAACGCGTCTTTTGTTCTCGAACTTGCTGGTGTGGACGCGTGTACATCAAGTGATCTAACGTACAAGAGATATTTCCGAGTTTGAATCGATATCGTTCCTACGCTCACTCTTTCGGTTTCTCTTCCTCCTCCTAGAAGCCATGCCTTACAAGTTATCTGCAACTCTGATCGCTCACTCGTCAGACGTCCGTGAGGCTATTTTGTCCTTTGCATCGAGAATCTGACAGATTCTAGGTGCGTGCACTGAGCTCACCAACGAACGACCTCATATTGTCCGCCTCGCGTGATGCCACCGCTATCTCCTGGCAGAAACCGTCATCCGACGCACCATTCGCACCAGCTTCTGTTTTGAAACCTGGCTCGCGTTATGTTAACTCGGTCGCTTACATACCACCCACCTCAGATGCCCCCAAAGGTAGGCACAGTGACCTCGCATTTCCGATGCGATTGTTCAGACATTTCTAGGCTACGTTGTAACGGGTGGACAAGACACGATCATAAATGTATTCCGACTCGATGCTCCTCGAAATGATCCTGATTTCTCTCTGCTTGGCCACACTGACAACGTCTGCGCATTGAATGTAACTCCTGGTGGCACCGTTATCTCGGGATCCTGGGACAGGTGAGAGGAACTATACCCTTCTCGATTGCTTCGAATTCATGCTCGTCTTTAGGACTGCTAAAGTGTGGAAGAACTTCACATTGTTACATGATCTGAAAGGCCACCAACAATCAGTGTGGGCAGTACTGGCAATTGACGAAGACCAGTATCTGACTGGTACGTTGAGGACATTGTCAACTACACAAGTAGATCGTAAAGCGTTGTATAGGGTCAGCAGACAAGACGATCAAACTATGGCGGCAACACAAGAATGTCCACACTTTCGAGGGACACAGAGATGCTGTTCGAGGATTGGCGTTGGTACCCGATATCGGCTTTGCATCTTGCTCAAACGACAGGTAAGCCATCATCTCGTCGTCGGCAGCGGGCTACTGACTTCGATCCATAGTGAAATTCGTGTCTGGACATTCGGTGGTGACCTCATATACACATTATCTGGTCATACATCCTTCGTATACAGTCTATCAGTCCTGTCGAATGGGGATATAGTGTCTGGGGGTGAAGATCGAACCGTCCGGGTATGGCGAGGTGAATATTCTTTGTATTTGCATTCGCACTATCGCGATTGATATATTTCACAGACGGCGAATGTGCACAGACAATTGTTCATCCTGCCATATCAGTTTGGGCTGTATCGTCGATGCCGAATGACGACATTGTCAGTGGTTGTAGTGACGGTGTCGTGCGCATCTTTAGCATGTCTGAGGAACGCTGGGCCTCCGCAAATGATTTGAAGGAATACGAAGACAAGGTTGCCAGCCAAGCATTGCCCTCTCAGCAGGTTGGAGACGTGAAGAAGAGTGATTTGCCAGGATTGGAGGCGTTGAATTTGCCAGGTATGACATGAAATTAGATTTCATTTGTGAGATTGACGCTTTGCAAGGCAAGAAGCCCGGCGAAGTCAAAATGGTCAGAAATGGAGCCATTGTCGAAGCCCACCAGGTATTCAATCTATTGCGACAATCTAAATAGCCCGACGCTCATCTAGCTATAAAGTGGGATAATGCTACCAATGCGTGGCAGAAAATTGGCGATGTTGTTGACGCAGTTGGCCAAGGGCGGAAACAACTATACCAAGGAAAGGAGTATGACTATGTCTTTGACGTCGATATCCAAGATGGGGTACCTCCATTGAAACTTCCTTACAATGTAACCGGTAAGTTCACTACCTCCGCAGCCCTGGCAATGGCTGCTTACAGTTTACCAGAAAATCCTTTTTCTGCTGCACAAAAGTTTTTAGAGTCGAATGATCTTTCCCTGAACTACATCGATGAAGTCGTGAAGTTCATCGAGAAAAACACCAGTGGCGTTAATATTGGTACCGGTTCGGAGGAATATGTAGATCCTTATACAGGTGTGTCAAAGTCATTTGCTTGATATGATCCTGGCAGACTAAGTCATTCAGGGGCATCTCGATACCGTAGCACGACATCGGCACCCACTAGTGCTCCAGCAACGACCTACCAAGATCCTTACACAGGCGCATCGCGGTACATAGGAACGCCACAGGCACCACCCACCGTAACTGCATCCTCTGACTACTCGGACCCGTTTACTGGCGCGTCCAGATACTCCGGCGCCGCTCCAACCCCTGCCCCAGTTGTTGCGGCGAACATCTTACCTGTCGTAAGTTAACATCTCTGAAACAATGACTAGTTACTGAAGTCGGTGATGCAGGGAACATTCATCCCCTTCAAGCAGGCTAGCGTTTCGGCCATGCAAGGAAAATTGCAACAATTTGACGACGCCCTTCAACATGAAATAGTGAGCATTGCTGTTGGTTTCTCGAATTATATTCCTCATGCAGCTATAGTCGACTTCGTCTCTTGCCATGTATCCCGATGAAAGAACTCGGGTCGAGGAAATATTTGATTTCCTTGGTGCTGTCACTGCTGCGCCACCACGGAAACCTAGATCGTCGCTTTCAGCAGCACATGTCGAGGCTGTGACGCAGATTCTCGAACGTTGGCCATCATCACAACGTTTCCCAGGCATGTCCTTCAAAAACGATGCACTGAGAAGTTTCATCTCAACCCATCGTAGTTATTGACCTTAGTCGCCTTCTGACTGGATTTTCGCCGGAAACACTTGCTCCCCCGGATCTGAAGGACAAGTTCGTTGAAGCACTATTCACGGCATCGGAGTGGGACTCATCTTGGACGCCACCATTGCCTAAAGCGAGGGAGACAAATATCCTCCTTCTGTTTAGGACCCTGGCAAATATCTTCCAAGAGAACATATCCCTTGAAGGAAACTGGTCGGGCAAAGTAAGTCCATGATCTCAATGCAAAATTCTCGTCTTATTGACC
Organism: Tricholoma furcatifolium; assembly: GCA_018854895.1. Taxonomy (NCBI): domain Eukaryota; kingdom Fungi; phylum Basidiomycota; class Agaricomycetes; order Agaricales; family Tricholomataceae; genus Tricholoma; species Tricholoma furcatifolium. The sequence goes on from JABAJV010000149.1 coordinate 24,101, forward strand.
ACTATGACCAGGTCTTGGAGACATTAGGTCAAGCGCCTTACTCTTCTCTTAACAAAACTCAACGTGTAGCCCTGGCCACGATTCTGTTCAAGTTAGTGACATTCTTCTGATGATGTTATCAAGATCTTGATATCCTTCATAGTGCTTCGTGTGTTGCATTACGCACGCCCGTGGAAAAACCATTCTTTGACCAGCTCACATCACTGATGCTTCGAGTAGGTTTATTCGCATTGCTCACTGCTGTGACTGACATTCATTTATAGATCCTTGAATCCGAGACTGTGGACTCTGAGGCAGTGTACCGCGCGCTTGTTGGATTGGGAAACCTCGTGAGTTTGTGGCTCTCGTGCTTCTATTCGTTTTGCTAACGAGCTGCAGATACACGTGTCCAAAACCATCAACTTGTTGGATGCCACTCAGTCAGGCGAGATCGTGCAATGCATTCGTGCATTGCCGAATACGTTCTCCGAAGACCGTGTCCAGAATGTAACTCGCGAGATCAGTGCATTGATATCTTAAGATATCCAGAGTTTTTCTTATCATAAGCTACCTAGACCGTGATGGACGATGTGTATTACATGTAAACTTTAGGGTTATCACTATCGATTGTGAAATTTGGGCAATCGCATATTCTTGAGTTAAAACAGACACATAAGTATGTTGTTTTTCCCCCTAAGTGAGAGCGCGTACCTGAAGTGGCGTGAGATGATGGACTTGACGTTAGAAGGTCAGCTGCAGCTTGTAATTTACAAGTTACATGGTTGCTTGCAGCATTTATTGTGGCACGCATTGATTGGCATTGTCATTGGCGATCAAACTGAACGTCAATCGCGTCAATCAAAGTTACCCATTCCTGCATTGATCTGTGTTTCGAAGGTACATATATATATGATGCTCGAACATCATCGTGGTGTGGGGTACGAAGATCCCAAGTATCAGCCACCATGCGCATCCTCGCTCGAGTCTACATCGTTCGCCACGGGGAAACGCAAGCGAATCGGGATGGGATTTGTCAAGGCCAACTAGACACTGAATTAAACGAGGCGGGCTTGGAGCAAGCGAGGATAGTCGGAGACAGGCTTCAATCGATACCCTTCCAGATCGCATTTAGCAGCGATCTCAGTCGCGCAGCCAAAGTACGTGGGACTGCTGCGCCACGATTAGATGCACGTTGATTTGCCTAGACTGCAGAAGCAATCTTGGCACATCATCCCGGAGTCGAACTTCAGAAGAAAGTGGAACTAAGAGAACGGGTATGATCTGTTATGCTAATCTTGCCTAATCTATCGCTTAACCCGGCATGTCAGTTCATGGGTGAGATGCAGGGAAAGACAATGGACCAAATGACAAAATCGGTGAATAGAACGATGGAGTCCGCTGCCTTTTTTGCAGCTCGGGCCGAGACTTGGTGGCTAAAGGACATCCTGGAGGGTACGGCCCTGTTACCTTCCCAGAGCGATCCTTATTACATACTCGTTACCACGCATGGGGGTTTTATTGGGGCGTTAACGAAAAGCCTAATTCACAGCAGAAGGGCGAGCTGTGCACCAGGCGTCGTTGCTCAGCGATGTTTAAACACATCGATAACGATCATCGACGTCGATCACAAAAAATTGGGTGTAATCCTGCAGTGGGCAGACGCGTCTCACCTTAAAGGCCTCTCAGATGGAGTGGTAGAAGAGAACGCGGACGAGATCTAGGATAAATTATAATGGTGATTGTACGCGTCTCCACATCAAGGTGCTCAGTTCGGCTAGTCGGCATCTTATTTCTGTCGCGCCAAGGGCGACGCGGCAATGGCCACGTGTTTTGCATAGTGTTGTGGGAAAAACATATAGTTTTTGACCAACCGAGTTTTTGACCAGTAAATAACCAACACGTGACAGGTAAAATACCAGGGGGAAAAAGGACAAGGAATGAGGATGTTTTTTACCGTTAGCC
>JABAJV010000150.1:0-25848 GCA_018854895.1 Tricholoma furcatifolium
AAGTCCTAGCGGGGTGCCTCCTTAGTTACCATTATGTAATGCAGCTAGGAATGAAACTTCATTCATTCATTCATTCTCCCAGCAGGTTTTTCGAAACACGTGATCGTTAAGATTATTTCGATACATATTTATTCTTTTTTATGTTCCTAGACAAGATCTTGTTGCCCAACGGTATAGTCTACTAAATGTATTTATTTTGCTATGAACACGTGTTCGATCCATAGTCATGTCTTTTTGTTTTTCACCACATTTCAGTTAGCTTCTCACGCGCGCAAGCGCGTGGTTAGCTTGGTGTTAGCTCTGGGTTCGCACTCAAATTCTGATTCAATGACGTGCGCGCAAGCGCGCGTAGTTAGCTGGGGTTTTAGCTTTGGATTAGCTAGAGGGGTTAGCTAGGGGGTTAGCTAGGGGGTTAGCTGGGGGGTTAGCTCTGGGTTAGCACTGGGTTAGCTTGGGGGTTAGCTCGGGGGTTAGCTGGGGGTTAGCTGGGGGTTAGCAATGTTATTGTCTGGAGCGCGCTTGCGCGCGATGAATTGAACGCGTTACCACGTGATATATTATTTCCTTCTTGAGCCAATTTCGGCGTCGGAAATGTCCGAGATCACGTGTTTCGAAAAACCTGCTGGGAGAATAGCCCGCAGTCGTAAGCTATGCAGTATATCCTGATTCCTGGCGCGTCTTCCTCAATAATCCGCCGGAACGTCGTTCGACAATGTGAAGGGCTTCAGAGTGGCCTCATTTGAGTAATGTATGCACCTCGTCCGTCGCTTCACTCTTGCAGCACACCCCATTGCCATGGTCTCTCAGTCACCAGGCCATGGTTGAAAAATATTAAGCTTGTAAAGGCGCATCGATGTGGGGAGTTGCGATGGACAGGTAGTCGAAGTGCCAGGACTGTTTCTGGTGAGGATGTGAGGGTGATTCCCTAAGGCATGACCGCGGTGAGTCGTCAATAGCCTCCTGAGGCCTGGAGACCCGCATCACATTAGTCCTGTTATTACGACCTCATCCACACTCTACAGAGCGTTGCAAGATCTGACAAGTGGCATTTACTCCACTTATCCATCGTCATGTTTTACCCATCACGCCGCCTTCTGTCACTAGTCCGTTTACAATATGATCCAGGTCTATTGTCAGCGTCTTAATGTATAGCCTTAACCATCATATGGAGCTTCGACACGAGTATTTGGAGAGTGAGTACATCCAACAGTACCCATAGTTCAGTGCGCAAACTACCCCAACCCGCCCCTTCCTCTCAGAATCATGACGACCAAGGTTTATACCACTTCTTCTGTTCTGCCTGATTGAAATCCCAGTGCTCTGGCCTCCGATTTGGCTCCAACTTTCGCACTGGTACGAGCTTCATATCTGGCTGGGGTGGAGTGGGTAATGGCCGCTTGCGATAATCGGGTTTTGGAGGAGGATTCGCAGCAGGGGCAACGACTTGTACTGGTGGTTTTTCAGGGATTTTGATCATCTTGGTCGGATCGAAATCGATTGGTCCTTGTGCACCTTTGGGTTTAAAGACCTGCTTAACATTCGCCAAATTGAATTTTACGCGAGCTTCAAGTGCCGGGGGTGGATCCTCGACATCATGGGCCGCGGGGAGAGGATGGGCGAGAGTCAGGTGAGCACAGTAGATAAGGCATGAGGCAAAGATGGAGAGGATGATTGGGCGGAGAAGCATTAAGACTTTGAGAGATTGGATATACACTGTATGGCGTTGTGGTGGCAAGAAGACCAGCTTCAAGAGGCGCACGGCGACGAACGGACATCAGAGTAGAGCCTTTTAAATACTTTGGTGTGACGATCAGATGCAGCCTGTTCATCTTAAATGCTTTGATGCGAAGTTCACCAAGGTAAGATATCTACTGCGTGTTGTGTAAATTAGCAAGGAGGATATGATTGCTGTGTCAGTGTGAACCATCATGCATCATGCATCATGGTCTACAGTAACGATGCGTGGCGAGGTAGTATAGAGATTCGCAATGCACATATCCCCAATAAATCTTTTTGGTACGCCGCACACCCTCATAAATGCCATGATCATCATGAATCTAAAAATCTTGAACTAAGTACTTACTAGTATGTACTTACTAGCGAGGTATGACGTCAAACGATGATCCCCTTTCACCCATCCAAACTATCTCTTCACTTGCAGGGCTACATATGCATCGAAAATAGCCATATAACTCGTGGAAGTGCACAAGTGGCGTAATTGGTGTGTTGTGAACTTCGTGTCAGATGCACGGGCTTTCTGGACCCTCAGGTTACTAGTAGGTCTCATTAGTATGACTTCTCTAGTATGGAGGTGTAATCGTGAACCATATCAGAACACATATGCAACCGCGTAGACATAAGGATTGTCCTCGATGATTGTGAATGCTCATCAGCGTCGAATGGTACTGCAGCCCAAAAGATGGGCTACTGTTCATCGTCGTCAGATATGTATCCATATCCATCCCAATCAACAACATCGATGGCCTTCCTGAGATCAGATACCTCCTTCTCCTCGCATATGTGGCAGCGTTCAATCTGGAGTAACTTGATAGGCAAGTTAGCCTTAGTGCGTAGCTGGACACAGTTTATTCATGCATCTCAAAACAAACGGTGGCCATAGAGCTAACCAGACTCGCGTCGATTCTATTGGATGCGTGAAGCTATGGCGATGGGAGAGTAAGAAAAACGTCCAAAATGTGTTGAATTCAATATTATCTATATAATAAAAGATGTTTTTTATGCGGATTCCTCCGCTGCCTTCTTAGGCTCTACGCCCTCCTGCACGTATAATATTTAATAACGTACCCAATAGATTGAATTCAGGATACTCACCTTGACCTCCTTGGTCTCATCTACGTCAGCAGGAGCTGCCGAGCTGCTGCTCGCGTCCTTGCTCGTCTCCGGTGCCTGTTCTTTTACCTCCGGCTCCGTGGCTACTGGTGCAGCTGCCTCAGGAGCAGGCTCAAAAGTGGTGTCGTGGACGTGGTCGTGACCAACGGGATCAGCCTTGGGCACGTCGTCGGCCTGTATTGAAAGGCTCAGTAATCACATAAAAGGCGATGAAGCTCGGGCGCACCTCGTGAAGAAGCGCGTCTGCAATGTTTGCCTCTGTGCCCTCAGAGTCCTTCATCAGGACGGGTTCAGGCTCGGATGCAGGCTGAGGCTCAGGTTCTGGGGTGGGTTCGGGTGCAGGTTCGGGCGCAGCTTGGGGTGCAGCTGGTGCAGGAGCGTGCTTTTTGGTACTAGGGAAATCGTGGGCGTCATTGTGGACGAAGTGAGTTTGTTTGCGAGCAGAGGGCGAGAGAAGGTAGAGCAACTGTTTAGGAGGTTAATAATTTAATGAATGATATGCTGGCGTGTACACACTCACAGCAGGGCCAAAAAGGATAGCAGAGCCAACCTATTTCATATTTTAAGGGTGTGGGTTTTGGTAACTAAAGGAGCCATCATACGCACAATCCAGGGTGTGTCCGATTTGGGAGTATGAGCCGCATGTGATGAGTTCATGCGACGTGCACCGGCACGGAACGTAGACGACGTGTTCCGCAGCGACGCGCGCGTCGTCGACGAGAGAGACTGGCGAGCAGCAGCGAGGAACGACATGGGCGAAGTAGACACCAGTGACAACTCAGGAAGCTTTTTAAACACCGGGTCAGACCGGCACGATGACGTGAAACGATAAAGCTATTCAATCATTCATGTCTTTCAACAACTTTACAACTGTCTATGAAAACATTTTATACACGATGGAAAGAATACAATTCGCCTAGAAACCATAGCGATAATAAGCACATCAAGTAAAATCCCAACTCAAGCCTAGCTGCGACGCGAACACTAGTCCCATAGCCGCCTGAAACGAATCTTCGATTGCGAGGCGTTCGTCTAGTAGGCGACGCATTATCTCATCCGCAGGCAGGTCTTCGTCAGGGAATGGCGCCAGAACATTGAGGTGTTTCAAAGACTCTGTCAAGGGATCATAGAAAAAGGCCTCAAGCGGCTGATTGTCCAGTTGTGGTTCAAGATACGGCTCAGGCAACGACTGTACGACGGAGTGGGTAGCTGTCTCCGCGGAAGTTGGATTCGAAACATGCGTTGCAGGCGGTGAGTGTCGTGCTTTAGTCAAGTCGGTAGTCGTAAGAAGCGGCGGTAGATTTTGTTGGCCAGAAGAAGACTTAGAAGGGCGAGACGATCGAGTCCGTGAGCGCGGCCTTTGATTTTCTTTTTCACTTTGACGTTGCAACTGGATTTCATAAGCACGGTAGTAGTCAAGTGGGTATTGCGGGTCTACGGGAAGAAGAGGGCGAAGGCTATGATCAGAACGAGGGCCTTGACGACTTTCTTGGACAGAAGAGAGCGTTGGGAGCGTTTCGAGAGTAGTATCTGCCTCGCGTGTGTGCTTAACGACTTTATTTTGATTCTTGCCTTGGGTGGTACCATCGAAAGTAATCGACTCTTGCAACTGCCATGAGTAGAAAGTCGCCGGCGTATGTTGAGGGACGTCGTTTGTAATTGATGATGGATCTGCATGTTTGTAATCGACATTCTGCGCGAGAGGGTTTGTATGAAGGACTGGAGTTGAGCTTTCCGTTGACGAGGGTAGTGCCATTCGAACGACTGTAGCAGCGACGTCCAAAGAAGTCGATGAAGCAGGTTTTGCGTTATTAGCCACAGCCAAGGAAAGTCCATGAGGTTGATAAAGCTGAGGAACCATTTCTCTTAGAAGGAAAGTAGACGTCGGAGAGTCAGGATCAGCAACTTGAGCTTTAGCCTGGATCAAAGGCTGCCCAGCAGGAGGAAGAACAGAGCGAGAAGCTAGTGGCACAGAGATTAAAGGATCTTTGAGTGAACTGGTAGAAGAATCAGGAGAAAGAACAGCTGGATTGATATCGCGTTTCTTGGTCGATTTTCTCGTCTTTGGCCTTTTCTTCGAAGTCGCAGGTTTACTTTCAGTGTTAGGGCCTGCTTCCTGTGCCATGGTCATGGAGAGATTTTCGTCGCTGTGTTCGGTTTTAAAATTCGTGATCTCTTGGATGGTCATCGGTGCCTCAGATTCCGTCGTCGCGTCTTTTTGCTGTTTGGGATCTCTTGTTCTTCCTATCTTCCTGCGCTGGCGCGAGAACCAAGAGATAATCCATTTCTGGGGGCTTTTCATACTGGCGTTATGAGATGCACATAGTGATCAAGAACGCATACATACAGTCCTGTAGCCTCGTGTAGAGCAGCGACGTGGTCTTTATGACAGACATCGGATGCTTCGAATCCAGCCAAAAGAATTTTCTGTTGTTCCGAGGAAGCTTTTATAAAATTCCGCCTGGACTCTGGAAGGGGTAATACGTCCATGGTGGTCATGATACAAGTTGCATAAAGTGGTGACCAAACACAGATCCTTTTGTCTCTAGCCACCATCTGGTGTCATCGTTAGTCAACCATGTAATTTTTCCCTTAGCAATTCCCCCTGCGAATATTAACGTTAGCAACCCTTTTCAACCCTTTTGTAGGTACATGCATCGCTGTTGTTCACCGCCGTCTTGATGTTCTTGTAGGCGTTTTTTCTAGTTTTACACTTCTCATCAAGGAACGGCATCAACGAGATGCAACGATTGAGGTTGACTGCTTCATAGAAATTGCGATTTGACAATGGACACCCTCTGAAAGTGCTTCGCCTCCGTAAATGACCGCCCGAAGAACACCGCCAGCGTAGATCCACTTATCAATTACTCTGTGGGTACAAGCCCGTTTTCTCTATATATGGGGATCCTTTTGTCCCAGGTTTCTCCCAAGGAAGCTGGTCTTTCTTCGCTCGTGCCCCAGAGTGCTATCAGTACCCTCTCTCTCACCAACATGCGCCTTTCTGTGATCCTCTCTTTCATCGCGTCCGTCGCTCCTCTCTATGCTATCGCCATCAGAATCCCAGATGGTGGGTTCCCTTCCAATATGCAACGTCTAGATGTTGCCAAAGTTACAGACAATACTGGAAGGTAAGCTCAGGCAACACCAAATTCGATGAACACCAATTGATTATTGTTCGTCCATAGTTGTGGGGAGCCTCTGATTTCCGAACTCACTCAGAACGGCAAGGAGTGTTTTACCAAGGGTGGCGTTGGATTTTCGCGACTCGGAAGCAAGAAATGCCTTTCCAACAAGCAAGCTAAAACCCCGGAGGGACGGGGTGTATGCTGGTTCAAGACAGAAGGCACGGCCAAGATAGCTAGTTCCAAGCCACGGATGCCGCTTGGCTCGGATCCAAATACATGGGGCCCTAATGCGCTTCGCTCTCGCCCAGGTGTAGAAGGGCGCCAGAGGCAGCCGTCTGCTTCATCATCTGCACCAAAATTGAGGCGACGAGCGCGTTCTTCATTGCCGCAGAGGATACGCCCAGCTCTCAAAGTGGACACCACTGTTGGGCCAGGTCGTGATGAGCCTTACTCGACCCCAGAGCCAGCTGAGCTCCCTACTTCGCCAAGGCCGGCTTATCCTATGCCCCCGATCCGTCTGCCGCCAAACGAGGCTACGGACTCGCGAGGGAAACATTAGAGTAGCATCTTGGTTCTGTTCAAAGCTTGTAGCGCAGGGTACATAAGAACAAGGGTTGCATTCCGCAAATTAAGGCCGTTCTTTGAATCCCAGCTATTACTTCACGGATTCGAGTTATTACCTACGACGTCTTTCTTCGAGTGACATCGCAGAAATCGTGGGAGACCTTATTGACCTATGGCATCCCTCAAAATATTTTTTTACAATCTCACAGAACCAATTTGTAAGGTTACGTCCACTAGTCACACTGCCATCTGAAAAAAAAGACCGCTGCTGCACGCTTCGCCTCTTAGACTCTGACGAAAAGCGGGTTCTGCTGTGAAACGACGATGAAATAATACTATGCCTGATGGTGCACTCGGCATACCCCCTCACTCGGCGTTGTCACAAATGTCACAGTCAAGAAAGCACGGCAGACGCTGGCAGACGTGACAAAACGTGACAAACCTCACAATTTCCGTCAGAAACGATTTCGACATTGTGAAGCAGCTGTTCACCTGTTGGGCCCGAAAGTGTTACCAACTCTCTAGATACATGCCCTCAACGAGAATATGCAAAAACATTATTGGATTTCACACTATTCGAGGCGCGCCGAGTGAGGGGGTACGCCGAGTGCATGGACAGGCATAGTAGTTTCTGCCTCTCGCGAAGCTTTGAACTGACAAGACTTTGGCTTCATCTGGCATGACAGGGCTTCGCGTCGCTCCTTTACTTACTTGGTCGCTGGTTTTAGGCAGTCTCCACACGTGATGACTTTAGGGCAACCTCTTTGGCGTTCTTACACAGCTCTCCCCTGGCTCTCCCCTCACACTGGCCGCAAACTACTTCTGCAATTCTGTATTGTGTTAAGTTAAGTGATCAGTGTCCTTCCTTAGATACGCCACCTTCGCACAATTGCATCATCCCCTGCAGTCCATATATCCCACGCACCTCCTTGAGCTTCTCGCACACGTACGGACCGTACAGGATCACAATCACCTCCTACAAGCTCGCTCGACACAACAGGACCATCCGGTAATATACTCGCCACATATGGCAGCCCGTCCGAAGTCGCCACTACCAATTGTGCATCCTCACGACCGAAGAATGTCAGGTCTTCTACGCCCGCACCACCGTCTCCTCGCTTGAAGCTCGTAACGGATACACCCATAGATCGCGTGTCGTAAACATTGACAAGTCCCTTACTTGACCCCACAGCCAGAAGATGGTGATTGACATCGTGAGCCAGGGCAGATGCGCCGCCATATCCTGGTGTCGTTGGGGCCTGTACAGTTGCGTTTTGGGCTCGCAAGTCAAATAATTGGACAGAACCATTTTGTAAACCACAGAATACAGTTGTTCCGTCAGTCAAAGATTGCGGATCGGCTGACACCACTGAAGCGAAAGTGGAAGATAGAATTGGTTGATTTGATTGTGATGAAATAGAAGAGAGTACAGTGGAGGAGGGGACGTCCCAAAGCTTGAGCGTACCATCGAGAGAGGAGGAGAGGATATTTCGGCCAGCTCCAATAATTGCCGTTGCAGTAATAGGTCGGGTGTGTGCTCTGAGTGTGCGAGCAGCTGTGAGGCGCGTACTGGTGGTAGTGGAGGCTGGGATTGAGCCTGGCTCCGGGAGATCGGCAGGCAGGATAGAAAGAGAGAAATCGGCACCAGAGGATAGGAGAACACGAGAAGATGGGAAAAATTGAAGGTGCGTTATGGTACTCAAATGCGCTCGAGCAACAGAGCGTACAGCGATGGCTGGTGTGATCTGCTGGACTGGTGCAGATCTAGAAGAGGAAGATGTCGAAGATGTCGGATAGAGAAACACTGTCCCGTCAAGGAAGCCAGTAGCAAAACGAGAGGAATCTGGTGAGACATCGAATGCAGTTATTCGCTGGGGCTAGCGGATACGAGAACTTTGAATTCCATTAGGTACGTAAAACACAAAGGTGACGCACTTGTCGAGGATTCGAGCGTTCGACATCTAAATACTCTTGAATAGGCGGTAGAACTGGTATTTTGTCTATCCCAAGGCTTCCACAGGACACAATGTATTTCTGCGATCGCAAATTAGGGCAGAAAGACAGGGAATCTTGGGATGGGCTCACATCGTCTTGGGTGCGATCGAGAGAAAGATTCCCTTCGCGCACAGTCGTCACCACTAGATCTCTGTCCTTGGCATGAAGTTCAGCGGTGATTTTTGCGTGCACAGACGGGTGCGAGGCTTTGTAGCACGAGATCCAGAACTTCTCGGACGGAATAAAACCAGAGCATACGTCGTGTAACACAGTGGTAAATGTGGGATCGATAGTGACCACAGGCAGTATTATTGGATTCGGAGACGCCATAGGGACGCGTATTGCAATCGTGAGAGATGGAGGTTGCGAGAGAAAGCGATTACGCGTCGATCACATGATAGTACTTTATCCTATACGTGACGACTCGGACGCGTAGACTCGTAACCAGCCGGAGTAATGAGCAAGCGTCGATTACTACGTTTGCAACTCGGTCAGAGGGGCTGGTCACCAGTCTATCGGACGCGAGCGCGACCTAGTTCGCCAGACAAAAATAATATGGTGAGGCATAAGCATGTGTAAAGTCCAGCCTCTCAGAGGCGACACCCTTAAAGATCGCAAAACTTCTACTGTAATTCTTACGCCACCAAAATGATCTAATGTCCGCAAAGACATCGTATCTTCGTCGCCTCCAAGCTGTGACTTTTGAAAGCTTGAAAATCTTGCGCGGCTCCAAGAAAGCTAGCTTATCATACAATCTAATGTACAAAGTCTGTTACAAGTGCAATTGATGGTTGGCAGCGTCTAGATAGCTCAGCCACATCAGACAGACCCAACCCTATTTCCACAGTAGATGGTGTTCAAGACTTGTTGTTAATATTGAAAGCATCTGTGCCTATCATTGCGCTGTCAGATCGAGCAGACTATGGCATACGAACAAAATTTACTAACCGCATTTCGTCTCATGGATCTGAAACTGAGGAGGTCCACCATCAGGTACGAGCTGTGTAATCTTGGCATTAGTGAACCACTTGAGATTATGTTAGATCCACATTCCAAGGGCCGCGAGAGAGTTGTTCAAGACATACAATGTAATGCCCATTGACTCGATTTCCGTAGTTTACTTTGACGTTGCCCGTCTGCGAGTGATAATTGAATCCCGCGGTCAAGACAGCTTGCCTGCCAGGAGGTACTGTGTACGTAATTTCTTTCGAGGTCGCGTGCGCGTTTGTTGTTGACGTGGACATTCCACCGCCGAGGGAGATGCCCCCAAAACTGATGCCAAAGTTCACATCGCTAGTCGTGGTGGTTGAAACAGAGGTGCTGCCACCAAGAGTGACCATTGTAGGTGTGGTTCCGCCTGCACAACTGAGGCATTGTGAGATAGATAGTTAAAATGTAGATTTTTATGACGTACTTGAGCTGAGGGCTACCGACATTTGTAAAGATAATTTTGTCAGGATTGTTTTGGATGTTGACCTGGAGGACACACATGTTCAGCGACATGTAGCATGTGTAATGATGTTTAATTATTTACCAAAGTACATTTGTCTGCGCGCTGTACATTGGGAGAACCTGAGAGTGAGAGATGAGGCGTTCCTCATCGTGTGCATACAACTGCGAAAAACATACCAGCAGCTCCGGGGCAAGAGAGAAGGTAATCCTTGTCTGATATAGAACCTCTTCGGGCGAGGGCCGATTGGTCTGTCGGTAGGGCTTGGGAAAGGAAAGGAAGAACTGCGAGGATGGCGAGTAATTGCATTATGTTGTGGATAGTGCTAAGACTGAACGACCAGCGTTTTCAGTGAGGGAGCGACGCGACCTGTTGTCAAAACTCGGTGCTTTGGAGAAGACTTCTACTGGGCCCTTTATACCACAATTTCTACATTCGGATAATTGTGGACGCCATTAGTCTTGGTCAGGGTCTTGGTTGTGAAGTATGACACAGGCGAGATCAACTTGAAGAGTTCCAACTACGATTGATCGATCAACGTTCAACTGTTGACATGCGGCGCAATCCGATCAGAATTGTGGCAGTATCGGTTATGGGTCAATGATGACCGCAAACCACTTCGTTTGCCATCGCGATGTCCGCTTAATTTTTCACTTGGTAGTCAGTACATTTTGATGATTCAAGAACAACAGCACCAGTCCTCGCGCCTTAGAGTTGAAACGTTACTATGTTGGCAACAGAAAGTCTGGCCAGAAAGACCTACTTAGAAGAGTAAACTGGATTGAAGGCGTATCAAACACAACGGTCAATAAGCCCCTTGTCTCGTAGGTGGGGTAACTCGGCGGTGCAGGGGACCTGGGGACGCGCCAGCTGACTTTCAAATCTCCTACTATTAGCGGGGGTTCAAAAAGCCCTTCCGCCGTCCGGTTTTACTGCCAAGCAACTGAGCCTCCGTACTGAACTGTTTCAGAAGAATTTTTGCATATTTATATGCATCCTTGTGTCTCAATGTAGCACATGGATGTTATTTGATAGCTTTTGAGTCTACCTGGAAATCCGGTTTACCATGGGGAATCTGCAGCTTGTACAATTGTGATTTTGTTGAAGCGATAGTCTTCATTATTATCGATGGTACGCCACATCATCGGATCTGTTGATAATGTTGCGTTGTCAACTAGGTACTTAGCAGGCCGCAACTGACAAGACAACAAGTCTGTGATCTGATTGATTGGTGCGATACAGACCAGGTTACCCGGCCCTACTGTAGCGTAAGTATATACAAATTCGCTTGGATATTCTTCCTGGGTACAGCCTTGCGTAATAATTTCATATTCCGTACCAAGTATGAAGAAGGGGTTGAAGAAATAGAATAACTGTACAATGTGTATGCTAATGAGTGTGTCGACACGATGCAGTGTGGATGCTGGAAAACGATTGAAAGCTTGACAATGCAGAAAGCTAGAATAAAAACCAGGTCAACGGCTACGTCCATCTGGAGGCTGCCAAGGTATATCTCCCAATTTTTGGCGCGAGTGCCGCGAAGTAGCTGGGCTAAGACGAGAAACGAAACCGTCCCCGCTTCCTCCGCCACTCGATTCTGGGCGTCTGGATTCAGCATAACTACCACCGCTTGAACTCCTCAAGGGGGTCGCAGAGGCTTCAGAAGCTGTCCTTCTCATGCGTTTAGGTGCCAATGCCAATCCACCGTTCCGCCCAGGGGTATCTGGTCCATTGATTTTAGCCTTGCCAATGACCGGCTTCAAGCCTGGCTTCAGAGTGGGGACGATTTCCCTCGCTAACTCCCTAACAAGCACGGCACCATCTCCACCTCCACGGCTGAGGCCCTCCACAACGCCTAAGAGCCCGTACTTCTCGACAAGCATAGCTCGATTGGGGTGCACCTCGCACACTGTTCGTAGGATACGCAATAGATTCAAGCGGACGACTGCCTTACTGTTGTGGCCAAGGCGGTCTATGATGCGTTTGAAAAATGCTGAAGACTTTGCGATGTTAATGGTGAGAGGTGCTGATAGACGTGTTATCTTGAGGAAGGGATCAAGAAGATTCTCGAATGAGTTAGCCTTTGCCGAAACAAAACATCTGAGCAAGGCCTCCACCGCCTCGGTTTTCGTAAGTTCATCCTCAACTCGAGCCATTTCGTCTTGCAGCCTTCCATTGACACATATCGTTAGTGAAGTATTGGGCCCATAGGTTATTATACTTACCAGGAGAGGATGGACTCTAAAGCGCTAACCTGGAAGTAGGGATCGTCCAGGAGTTTGAGGTACATCTTGAGGCCATCATGCTGCCAGAGGAATGTCCTACAACTTTTCCCAGCACTTGCCAGGTCACAGAGGATAGGAAGGGCGAATTGCTTGAGCGGCGAACTTGTTTCAATTATGCGCTTAAGACATGGTAATATCCCAGCTTGTGCAGCCTCTTCTTGTCGTGACTTATTCAATCTGCAAAGATTGTAGCATGTTTGGAAGATATGGTTGGACATTTCCTAAACGAGCGTTAACAGGCATTTGAAGGTAAAAGGTGAAACTTACAGCACTGTGTGGTCCCGTTGATTGTTCGTCAAGAATCCGAACCAGAATTTCAATTGCATTGGCGTTCTGCAGAACGTCCAAAAGTGTCGCATTCATGGACAAGTGTTTCACAGCTTTGAGCAAGTGGACAAGACATTCCGGCTCCAAAAGTTCGCATGCTCTCAGCAGGCCTTGAACGAACACAGATCAGTCAGTTGTTTTTGTCTGGTATCAAAGAACTTACGTCTGATCACTTTTCTCGTTCCTAGAGCATTACGGACGTGGATATCCGACTGGGACACCTGCGAGAATACCAACAAAATTTGTATAATCTTCATCTTCATTTCAGTTGCTGATGGTCCACGATTTCCCATGACATTCAACAGGGCAGCGGAAAGGGGATCAAGGAGGCCTTCACGAATGAACATTCTGCAGAAATCATTTTTGGTCGTCGGGCTTTGCAATTCAAAGACGTTGCCGATTCCGTTCAAGGCATGAACGATGAGTTCTGCTTGCTCCGTATAATCTTCGTCTAAAAGATCGACCAAAACTTTGAGACCACGACAACTGTGATTATATGAGCTTGCATGCCAGGTATTTTTCGAGTGATGACTTACGAGATGAACATTTGTAACGTCAGAACGGAAGTATGGCACAGCAAACGAATAAAATCTGAAGCTTGTAACCGGCATTCCGAGGGATACTTCTTCGACGTGAACTCTGAAGTTTCATGAGGCGAAACTCCGGAAGTTTAACGAGTGTAACATACCCATCATTACAGGGATACCGCTAATGCATTTGATAAACATCAGGTTCTTTTGGGTAGAAAGCTGACTTACCCAATCAGACAAAAGCTTTCGAGAAAACCCAAATCTGCCGTAACAAGCTGTCACAGGAACCGTGAATATCGAGGTCACAGAGCAAATTCTGCAGTGTGCACACACTTGATTGATTATTTGCAAGAGTTTCATGATGACATCTCTGGAGCACTTTCCCTCCAGGACCTCCAGAATTGCGAGCATACCATGCGATGAAACGAGCTGAACTTGCATCTCCGGTGTTTCTTCTATGATACTGAGCTTTGAAAAGCCGATTTAGCGATAATGTCAGGAGAGAAGAGAGTCAAGTAGAACTCACTAGCTGGTCGCAGGCTTCGCGCAACTGGAAGTCGGGGGCTGAAGGTGTGAGTTCGTCGATGAGTTGATTAACCATGCTTGTGAGCCTGGCGTATTTGTCTCGTTGAATGTTTGCCTCCAAGTCGTCTTCAGAAAAGCCCTCGTCAATCTGATATTTGTCAAAATTCGGTCCAGAGCTTCCACTTAAGTTCAGGTTGCTTACCTCTGCAAAAGGGTCCTCGTCGTCCGAGTTATCTCCGAGCTATCTTATATGTAAGAGTCCAATCGATAGTGTTGGCTGGCTGTCTTACCCATGACTTGTTCGACAATCTAGTGTTTAGCTGTAGTGTTTGCATGGGTTGGCCTATTACTGTATTCCTGAGGTAAATGAGAGTCGATACAAGAGCAACTTAAAAGCCTACAGGAGCCATTTGGCTTGCCGAAAACGTCATCATAATCTTCGTCGTCGTCCTCGGTGTACTTGCCAAAAGTTTCATTTTGTACACGTCGTGCCTCTGAACGTCCGAAGGACCCAGTATTAGGTGTCGTGGAGAAAGACGGGGAACGTGAATGAGAGCCTTGTGGAAGGGCTGAACTTGGCCCTAGTGATGGTACTGCCGTCGCATTGATGGTATTTAAACCAGGACGAGATGGCTTGCGAGCTAGCGTAGGAAGAGGTGCCGATAAAGGTCCCGGTACATTTGATGCCAGACCAATAGTCTTGATATCGTCTGGGTGGAAAAGCCCACGGCGAACAGAGTTTTTCATCTGGGAGGACTTGAGTAATGTCGCACACATGAGACAGAGTGCCTGTTATGCTGACCTTGAAATCGGCCACTTTTTCTTTGAGTCGCTCCTCGTCTTCTTCTGAACCCAGATCTGAATAGTCTTCTACAATGGGTGCTATGTCCGAGGAGGGAGCTTGAGCAAGAGGCACAATGTTTGGCCCAGGGCTTCGGCCAGGGCGGATGGTTCGAGCGTTGTCGAAGTCGCCTTCAGATGCTTCCTGCTTGTCATCTTCAGAAGGTCGCTCCGTGTTCGCCACTACAAATCGTTAATATGATTGATTTGAGGCAGTGATCTTCATTTACCTTGAAGCTTAGAAAACGAAATTCCTTCTTCAAAATCATCATCCCAATTATCCGTTTGCTCCTCGGGAGCCTGAAGAACAAAGGAGATGGGCTGAATTTTATCGACAAGGTTCATCCCCAATGACTTGACGTTGGGGGCAGAACCAGATTTCCAACCACCAGCTTGGCTAAAAGCCGACGAGCTCGTGAGAGGGGGCGGAAGATCAGCAGGTTGACGTGTCGGTGAAGAAGGGCGAGCATTCGCACGACTTGGATGCTTCGAGGCCCTCGAAGGCGCTAATAGAGGTTAGAATGCGCACGCTAATGTGTTGGTGGCAGACGTACATTTAAGCGCTTCGTTCCATTCTTGCACCTTAAGAACTGCCTCATCATAGTTATAGTTGCTCAAAGGCCGTTTGCCACCATCCTGGCCAGTCGACGTCTTTTCTGCATTATCACCCGACGTTTTCTTCCCATCCGAAAGTTGTTTCCTTGTTGAAATCATCCATGGGTGTTTCAGAAGCTTCTTGGCCGATATTCGAAGATTGCAGTCTTTCTGGAAACAATGATATAAGAAATCCTTGACGATAGGGGAAGCGCCCTCGGGTATTGGAGGACAGTCATCCTGGACAATACGAAAAAGTGCAGGCATAGGGTCCAACGTATGATATGGAGGATGTCCTTCCAGGAGCTCGATAACAACGCAACCGACACTCCTACTCTGGCATGAGTGAACGTACGTACAAAATACATACCA
Source organism: Tricholoma furcatifolium (assembly GCA_018854895.1). NCBI lineage: Eukaryota > Fungi > Basidiomycota > Agaricomycetes > Agaricales > Tricholomataceae > Tricholoma > Tricholoma furcatifolium. The sequence goes on from JABAJV010000150.1 coordinate 15,458, forward strand.
CTTACCAGATATCGGACGCCGTTGTAGCACCAGATTGTTCAATGACCTCGGGAGCCACTTTGGGTATAATTAGAACCTCAAATCCCACAGAGTCTTGTTTAAGGACATACTCCAATACGGGCTGCCGACAACTGCGTCATCTCTCACGCCTGTCGTGGTATTACTTGCCACACCGAAGTCAGCGAGCTTGACAGTTCCATCCTTGTTCGTGAGGATATTTGCGCCCTTGATATCTCTATGGATAACACCTTGATCGTGTAGATAGACCAATCCTTCGAGCACCTGAGATATATAGACCGCAACAAGGTTTTCTGGAAATTTGCCAAATCGTTTAGAAATTGCGTGCAGAGAACCATTTTCGCAGAATCTTGGATAAAATAAGCGGAGTATGGAAGGGAGTAAGAGAACAACCATACTCGAGGATGATGTAGAGGTATTCACGCGTTTTCACGAAACCTTTGTATTTGACGATATTCGGATGCTTGAGAGATGTCAGAGTCCCATTGCTGCTTTATATATGACGTTAAACACACGTTCAGGTTCTTAAGGAGGTCGATCTCGGACTACTGAAGTGAGATCAAGAGCCATCCTCAGCACTGATATCGCTCACCATGATCTCGCCAAGCTCGGCCTTGGGGATGTTGCTCAATTGGATCTCCTTGACAGCAACCGTTTCACCGGTGGCCCAATTTAGGGCACCTATTGGAATACGTTGAGCGTAGAAAGCGACGAGCAATATTCCAGCTACGCACGATATACCTGACCAAATGCCCCCTTGCCTAGCGAATCTCCCAGTTGCTACGCCAAATCATCACAGACGGGTCAAAACACCATTTGAATTCACGAACGTAGTCATTAAGAGCTTTAGAGGAGCTAGACTTGAGTGCTGACGTCGATGCAGGCCTTGAATGTGTTGTCATGTTGAAATAGAGTGGAGATCGTTTCTTGCGGTATGTACGGCCGTAAACTCCAGTCCGAAGGATTTAAAGAGAGACAGCAAGTTCTGACGAAGAAAGCAGCCCAAAAAAGGGCGCAGAGATGAGGGAAGGGGCCAAGACGCGCTTTTTCAGTTCAAGTCGCGTCCGGCGCTGACTACAAGTTTGGCCATATGGCTGTGGTCATGAGTCTGCTACTTTCGGCGATTACCCTGATTCTCTCACAGTTCATGACACTCAGAAACACAATGTCAGTCTTTAAACATGCTTTACTAAGATCGTGATATTCGTGTAGGTTATGGTATAGAAGCAACAGGACTGCGGTCACAGAATGGGATGAAATCAGGATATCGATAAAAGAGGAGAGATGACATCCTGACAACCAATGATGAAGAATGATGAGGATGGCTCAACAAATCCGACTCGGGTAAATCAAGTCACAATAAAGTCTGACACACATAGGTATGAGGCCCTGGTGAGGGCAAGGGCAAGTTGGCGGTGATAATCAGCGTCCGAACTTGATCCTTGAAACTGCAAACTCATAAATCCACTTTTTTGGTCGTGAGAAACGAATGCTCTGTGCATCCATAGACTCCTAGACCATATAGCTTTTCGTTCACTTGGAAGGAGCGCGTGTGCCGTGAAGATAGCATGACAGTTTTCGTTCAGGACAGCCAGAAGTTTTCGAGGAATTGTGGTCGATAGCTCTACTCATATGACGACAGTGACAAAGGAAGAACAACGACTTGGCTTGAATTCGCTAAAGCCACTCAAAGTCAGAACAGCAGTGCTGTTCTCACATGTACTGGAAACAGCCTGGCCAAGTCATTTTGAAAACAGGCTTCAGGTAACTTTTGACCTGTACATGACTCAATGAGTCCAACTGTTTGAAAGGTCCAGAAACTCACCAGTACTTAATGGCTGTGGAAAGACTATTCCGAGGCCTGACCTCCAGTACTTCTTGACGTAGTTCAAGTCAAAGGGGAGCGTGACAGTCTGGTGACGGCGTGACTTTTCGCGTTTCTGCCTTGAACGTGACGCGTGCATTTTATCTCTCTCTCTCTCTACTATACTGCTTCGGCTGCTTGTATTGGCCGATCATCCTCACTGTACGCATTTTTATGCAGTTCTATGGCTGATGTATACGGTCGGATTTAGAAGATACTTGGCTAGTATCTCAACATATGATACGTCAGGACTGGCAGAAGGAATGCATGGCCGCAGTGCAAAAAAATCAATCTGTACCTTGGTCTCTCTGTTTCAAGCATCATGTGTTCCTTCCATCATTTCAGATAAGGACACGATATAAAGCTCGCAGCTCGTCTACATCTTCAGTAACGTTCGTTGTTCAAACTGGGTACGTTGCAATCGCCATACTGCCTCGTGCGCCAACTCTCTTCCATCAGTAACGCGATATTGTTCCATTTAGTGGTAAGATTGCCCTTCATCCATGACTCCTTTGAAATCATTTTCCATCACAGGATTAACATGAGCAATAAGGATTTCTTTACTGCCTGTGCTGTCCCTTGGTTTCTGAAGAAAACCGATGACATCGAACAGCAGATAAATAACCAACTTCAATACCTGTTGAAGGATTCTACCAATGTCGTATGGAGGACCCAAGGTGTAGAGAATGGACTGGTGCGATGGGACGACCGCCATCCTGACATCGTCTTTAAAGACGGTTTCGTGCCGCGTGCCAATCCCCCACAGGGCCAGCTCAGATACGGCATAGTCGATCTTTGGCGCTATGTCGTATATCACGATCTGGCCATTTTCGTGTCGACGACCCGAACTCAACGTGTAGGAACCGCTGTCGAGCGATGGGCCCCAAACAATCTGACAAGTCTCTTCGAGTATACCATCCACGTTTATGGTGGAATCGAGGTCAATGCTACGCTTGGTGATCACAAGTTCGTTCATCAGGACGAGATTTCCTTCCCAGGTGGTATTAGGCGCGAGTTTATCTATAGCGCGCGTCAATATGATGCCACGGGGAAAGTCGTGAGGGTTTGGATCAATAGGCAATTCGACCTCCTGGCTAATGGTCGATATGAAGTCCCTCTCTTTCGCCTCCCCGATATCCTCAACTGGTCGGTGGGGGTTCAGATCACGCACTGGCTTGCACCGGGAAAGTACGAATACTACCATAAGCTGCCCAGCGACCTCTCAGTCCAGGAACTTTCCATCTCCGATGAACCAGAGCCCATGCATAGACCTGGTTCTGTCCAGGCAGTCGATACTAGCTCTGAAGCTACTTACTCTGAGCCCATGTGGGGGCCCGGCAAAGAGACAAAGGGTCCCTTCCTCAGTCGCAGCCCTATTCGCGCATGCCTTCCCACCGCTTTATATGGCAGCCCCAAGGAGGCGTGGTTTTTCACAGATGACCAATGCGCTCGCTTTTCTATTGACGGAACTGACAAACTTCTCACCAAGCCGCTCAACATCGCAAACCAGTGGAAATCGCTTAAGGATCTCGGGTTCTCGACTGTCGACGCTTTTCTGCCCTTCAAGGGCGGTGCCTTCGTTTTTTCGAAGGACAAGTACGGCCGTATTGCGATTGACAATAAGCTGAAGGACTCGAAAGTCAGTGGGCCGTCGGCTATTGAAGATGGATGGAAATCTCTGGTCGATAGTGGGCTGCGCCGTGTTGATGCTGCCCTTGCACACCCCACTAAGCCAGGCGAGGCGTGGATCTTCCATGGCAGGCTTTGTGTTCAAATCAGATTCAGTAAGATCGTCATTGTATTCTTCTGGATTATGTGCTGATTAGCATCACATCAATAGGTGAGACGAGCAACTCTCTTGTCGCAGGACCGTTCGTTATCGCTGATAAATGGCCCGCCTCCTTGAAAGCAGCTGGTTTCGATACTGTTGAGACAGTGCTGCCTACATCGAATGCCAACGAGGCTTGGTTCTTCAAGGGCACGCGCAACGTACTCATTGGTATGCCATTCAGTTTGAGTTGTCATTTATCCGTTCGTCTAATGAGTTTTCGTAAGATGTGACGAATGACAAAGTCAAGAAAGAAGTAAATTCTGCTGCACACGTTTGGCTATCTCTCGTTGAAGCGAAGATGTATTGATGCCATCACCATTTGCACTGCAGTTGTTGTAGGTTGGGACAAGTGTACTGTGGCCTGTTGCTCCTCTGTAATACTATGACTTGAGTGATGACGTGCTTCTTATCCTTGATGGGACGTCTGGTGCCACAACAACATGACAAGACGGGAACAGCTTTCTGTCTAGTGTCAAGAAATCTACATATAAGGACGTCTATTCAAAATGGACTCGCTCCTCACAGGCCCCACCTGCGTCTCCGACGATGCAATTTTCGGCAGAGGCTGAGAGGGATCTAACATTAGAAGACTTTCAGGCCATTCTTAGCCACTCTGGATTTTCCAATGCAACAGGTAGCACACCTACTGAAGTGAAAGTGTCAAGAGGTTAATTACCCTCCCTCATTCAGCAGAGCATAGTCCTCGTAATATTCTCCTGAGCGCACGGCACGACTCCCCAACGAGATCGCAACCTTCCCGATGCCACCCCAACACCCGCCACGACATCCTCCAGAGCATCTTCGAATGGCAAGCGTCCATCACGACTGGTGCGCCCTGGTGCAAAGTCGCGAAAACCGGACGCAAGAAACTCGTGAAGACCGCAAACCGCATCTTCTGGCTGAAAGGACCTTCAGGCGCAGGAAAAACTGCCATAGCGCAGAGCGTGGCGGAGAGGTGTGCTTCCGATGGGACTTTGGCTGCGAGCTTTTTCTTTGCGCCGGGAGGGCAGAGGGTCCATGAGGAGAAGATTTTGTTTGCGAGTATTGCGTATCAGCTGGCGGAGTGTTTGGGGATGCAGAATCCTACGCCCGACAAGGAAGTCTTAGAGGAGGTGGTAGGGAAGGGGTTCGATGAGCAGTCGAAGGCTTTACTGCTTGAACCATTTATGGAGGTTTTTGAGCAATCTCACAAGGATGAAGTCGCGCAGACGAAGACGATGTTGATTGTGGTCGATGGAATCGACGAGGGCATGCACCCGTACAGTATTCAAACGGAGGCCCTTTCCTGCATCATCATGCTGTCTTCCAGGTTTACGGAGCAAAACATACCTCTATGTTTTCTCGTTACGAGTCGTGATGAGCCTGAGAAGCTTCCGCGGAATGTTTTCAGAGAGATGTTGAAGGGCCATCCTCATAGCGGTATGAAGTTGCGGCCTACCTTTCAAGCAATCCGCGACGTCGAGACGTTCCTACGCAGTGAGCTGCAGGTATTACGTACGGCAAAGGTGCAGAACTCGGAGGTCGTGAATGAGGGAGAATATTGGCCGACAGACGAAGACATCGAGATCCTTGTTCGTCGCTCGAAGGGTAGCTTCGTATACCCAGCCATCCTCCTAAATTATCTCCGCGATAATAAAGGATCAGAATCGCCACAGGCAACACTGAAAAGCTTGAATTCAGCAACTGTGGCGGGAAGTACAGCGTATCGCAATACAGACCTGGATGTGCTGTATCAGGAGATTCTCTGCACTACCCCTGACAAGGAGATTCTCCTGCGTATTTTGGGATATATCCTGATCTCGAGGCCGTTTACCACTGTCTCGTCAATAGACTTGACACCTGGCATTATTGAAACCATGTTGGACCTAATCCCAGGCACCGTCTTGACTACACTTCGAGGGTCAAATTCAATTCTCCGTATCGATGTTTCGGGCCAAGATTCGTCTATCGAGTATCTGCATGCCAGCCTCGTAGAATGTCTTTTTGATCCCTTCAAAGGCGGTTTGTTCTATGTTAACCCTTCGGAAGTGCATGCGGCGGTATCCTGTGCATGTCTAGAATACATGAGGGGGATAATTTCCAGCTCTTCCTTCACGCCGATGACAGACTTTAAAGTGTTGGATCATTTCGTATTCAGGTCGTTCACCTTTCATTTTGGCTTAACGAGAAACACCGCACGACCGATAGAAATACTGGAGTCTATTGACCTCGCGCAGTGGCAGGTTATTATAAATCAGTGGACGATCCATGACACCAGGTGTTGGCGTATTTTCTTTTCAATGATCAGTGAGGCACTTCCGCGCTTGCAGGTGAATATCTATGCACTTTCCTAGAGCACCTAGCGTTTGACACTGTTTTTGGGTTCCAGTTTGAACCGGCAGCCCTTGAACGGTTTTCTCTTTTGAGAGAGTGGATGATTCATAGACACATCCATGCGCTTCCCGGCACGGCCTACTCGCTGCCCGCAAGAACGGATTTATCCTACGAGTCTTCTCGTGAGCATTTCAAAGAAGAGACCGTGGAATCAGCAGCCAGTAGAGGTAGCATCAAAGGGTGTTTGAGCAAGTTGAAGATTCTGAGACTGTTGCCGAGGCTCTTTCAGACAAGTCTTCAAGGAGACAAAGGTTTGCGGAGACGGGTAGATGTGGTACAAGGCGGTAAGGAAGACGAGGCGAGGGAGCAAGGATGAATTATAATAGAAGCGCAGCAGTCATGCATATGTCAGTGATGGAAATAGAGTTGTTTGACACAAGGCTCATTGTTTTTGAATCTGACATCCAGCATGGTCCGGGGCGATCCTCCTCCCCCGCTGACTTCTCACCACCAACGCCGCTCGTCGGCCAGCTCGATGAGCTCAACAAGTTCTTCAGGCTCCTCTCGCACGTCCTCTCCAAACCTCACATCCCTCGATTCTTCTGCTGCACTCATCCTTGTCCACGATGAAGATGACCAGCTTTCGCCATTCAACTTTGACAGCGACGACGACGAAGACGACGACCACACAAGTCCATTCGATGTGCGCAGGGCATCCACACCACCGCTCAACCCTTCCAATGTCCTTCTCTACCTCCTAGTTCCGTTCCTGAAGCTTGGAGCCATGTTTTTGCCGCATACAGAGACACCGCTGAAATATGGCCTACCTGCACTCTTTTCATTCGCTGTACTGGCATCATTCGCCCGACAATTACTGTATATGCTTTCCAGGTACACACGGACGGCAGAGCTCGAAGACGTCATTCTCGCTCTATTTGCGAGAGGCCGAGGGAAGGAAAAACGTCGCAGCATCTTACGAGGCGTAGTCAGGGCATTCCATGGTGGCTTCAGGGTTCTATTAGCCACAGTTTATCTACGCGGTGCGTCATTTAATAACTTACTGCAGTCCCTTGTCTTAACCGGCCTTTCATTTCCAGAATCTGTTCATGTTTTACTTCCTCTATTACCAAACGGAAACTCAATAGCGCTTCAGTTGGGTCTCACAGCTCTATTTTCCCTCGCAGTATCCCCACTATCCTTTGCTCAGTCGCTGGCCTCGAGGCGCATTCTGTATACAACATGGCTTTCACTTGCTGCCTACATTATATGGCTAGCCTGCACCACATACGCCTATATCCACAATGTATCATTAGGAAACGAGGGGTGGTTACGAACGGGAACTTTCTGGCAGGGCCTTGGTGTGTCGCATCTCACGATCATCTCTATCATGCGCTTATTATGTCTCCTAGTTACAATTGCTTTCGCATTCACATCCTCATCCACGCTATCCTTATATTCATCGCTGAGGGGGTCTTATCAACCGGTGTCAACAGCCAAGCCCTCAAAATTCCGCTCATTCAAGCTTCTTTCTGCTCTGTCTGTACTACTAGCAGTCCTTCTAACCCTTCCTCTCGTGATTTTCTCCGCAAATCCAACCATTCCAACTACGGTGCGTCGATTCTCTTATCATTCATCTCATTCACTCATTCGTTTTCTAGCAATCGGTGCCCCATCCAGCAGCCCTTGCTGTCATTCCAATACTCAATGCGGTCACCCTGCTGCTCTCCATTCCCTGTATCATGACCCCGATTCCTAGTCTTCCTGTCCCCGAACGCTTACGCCATGCATCTATGATTCCCCTATCAAAAATGCTTCTGACTGTGCTTACATCTGTACTCTCTCTCGTGCCTCCGAAAGCCTACATCGTCCTGAGCGACATCCTCCTCCTTTGTGCCCTTACGAGCACTTACTTCCTCCCTGGTCAGTTCACTCACCCGTGGCATAAATTGAAATTAAAATTGATAAAAATGAATCAGCTGTTCTTCACGTTACGGCCCACTTCTTCGAGCGTCCACTCACAATCTTGACGCCGCAACCTCACAGCGCTGGTGGACGACCTCGGGAAAGCGGTTCAGGCCCGGATGAGCTTCTCCTGCGCAAGGAGCGCGCGTTGCAGAAGAGACAGTTTAGGAGACGTATTGTGTGGGACCTTGGTGTGTGGTTGCTCTTGCTTGGAGGTGGCGCGGGCTTTGTTGCGGCTCTGGGGCGCGTGGTGGGCTGGTGGTGATGTTGTGAAACCTACGTTTGGTTCTGAAAGCGGACAGGTATATGCTCACAGAGGTCACTGTTGAATTTTGGGTGGTGAGAGAGATATCAATCCGATATGTGCCAGTGTCTGCTGTAGGGCTTGGACTGATCTCAAGGACCTTTTCTCGCGATTGTATTAGTATGTCTCTCGAGTCCTACTTCTGGCTTAAGTAGGGAATTCAGAATGAAAAACATTAGAAACAGAAACATGAGTGTTGTAACATTCTTGCGGACTGGAGGTGGGAGTAGCGAACGAGATAGAATTGAAAAAAATCATTTGTTAGAAAAAGGCAGCAATGGTTACACTGATGTCTCCAATACGTAGAACATAAAGTCCGTGAAAGCATAATACAGCGTTATGTCCGTGTCCAATACCAATCGTAGTAACCTGTCCTCCAAACAGTTTAAACAGTATTTGGGACGGGAGGAATCTGACCAGGCCGTGCAGCCGCAGCCCGCGCACGGTTGCGATGTGACCTGCCAAACATTCTGTTGAAAATGCCATCCTCGCCAGTGTACAAGAACAGATCATAGAATCCCGCCCCGCACAAGCCACCGAGGAAGTCGCCCATAATGGGGCACCATATCCAATATTGACTGCAAGACAAACAAAAGAGTTAGTTTCTCTTCATATTTGAAGAGGGGAAAGGTTCTAACTGGCGATAAGTGTACACAGCCTTCCCATAGCCAATCATGGACGTGAACAACCGCGGGCCAAAATCACGAGCAGGGTTAAAGGCAAAGGAGGTTTGCATTCCGTTACCGGCGGCGAGACCCATCAGAAGGAAGAATAGGACTATGGGCGCCATACCGGGCGGAGGCGGTGAATTGCCCTTGTCTGTTATAGCAAAAACAACAAGAACGAGGATGGCTGCGCCCAGGAATTCTTGGAAAAAACAAGATACGGAAGACATGTAATCGAGCTGCAGCAATCATGGGTCAAATAGGAGGACTGACGTCAAAGTAAATACGCACTGCGTACGTAGCGAAAATGCCAGCGGTTTTAAGTGTGCGGATACCCCTGCCACCCTCGTATATATTGATGGCGTGGAAGTAGGTCCAATATGTGAACGCTGCCCCCATGATGCCACCGAATAGTTGTGCGGTCATATACAGTGGAACTTTCTTCCACGGAAACCGACGGTATACGGCCATAGCCAAAGTCACCTAAATGTGAATTCAGTAAACAATAAGGCAGCGGTAGGATAATAGACGATACCGCGGGATTGATATGCCCGCCAGAGAAACCGCCAGAAACCCAGCCTCCTAAAGCAAGGCCAGCGCCCCATCCCAAGCTGAGAGACGTCCAGTCCTGTTTTTATGACATCATTTAGGAAGTCTTACACAAAAGTGAGATGACAGACGTACACCTCTCGGCCCCCCTGCGACGTTGGGATTAGAGGAAAGTTGAACTTGAGCATTGACACTGTTGCCGAATATGACCAGAATAAATGTCCCTAGAAACTCGGCGACTACCTCTCGCACTAAAGGAGATCTACATTCAAACATCAATTTGAAATAACTGGAATAATGGTGATTTCAAACACCCACCGGTAACGGGTCCATGCGTCAACATATCCATCATCTGGAGGGTATGGATCGTGCTGGTTATTGATATCTTGGCTGGGGAAGGAGTCGCGGTTTTCAATGTGTTGGACATCAACAGCAGCCTGTTTCTCCTTTGCTTTCGTGTCTGACGAGTCACTAGAACTGAAGTGAGACATGGTAGAGCACAGTGACAAGGGCTAGGTCGAAAAATATTATATCCTCATTAAAGGTGGTGGCGCGGAAGAGACATTGGCAGAATTGGTGGATTCGGAAGGTCAATGACAATTCAAGTATCAGTGATCAAGTCTCAGATACTATGCCCGATGCTGCACTCGGCGTACCCCCTCACTCGGCGCGCCTCTAATAGCTTGAAATTCAATAATTTTTTTGCGTATTCTTGTTGAGGGCATGTATCTTGAGAGTTGATAACACTTTCGGGCCCAACGGGTGAACAGCTGCTTCACAATGTCGAAATCGTTTCTGACAGAAATTGTGAGGTTTGTCACGTTTTGTCACGTTTGCCAGCGTCTGCCGTGCTTTCTTCACTGTGACATTTGTGACAACGCCGAG
>JABAJV010000151.1:0-25685 GCA_018854895.1 Tricholoma furcatifolium
CGCATTATACTAGGCAGAAACAGTGACAGTATGTTCAAAGCAAATGATTGGAATCTTAAAGTACTCAAAACCATGCGCAAGCATGGTATTTTGGCTTAAAAAGTTATACAGCTTTTCCCCGAGTGACCGAGACAGGGGTCGAACCTGCAATCTCCTGATACACTGAATCGTAGTCAGACGCGATGCCATTTCGCCACACGGCCATTGCTTCCTCCTTTCGTCCCTTAGCATTCTTTCCGAGAGCCTAGGTTTGTTTCGAGTCTAGATACAAGCCCATTAGCGAATAATCTTATCCACTACACCCATGATTACCGTGTTCCATCATCATGACCACCGTGGAGGCTTAATATCGAGCGTTGTACACGATATTTACAGGCACGACGCATATCACGCCTTCCTCGGAGCTTGTACGAAATCAACGCGTACCTAGCGTGACTTGCGCCACTCTATGTTCCAAATCGGGGTTGATTGCGCTGTCGGGAATCAGCTATGGATGCTTTTGGTAGGAATGTATGGCCGTGTGGCGAAATGGCATCGCGTCTGACTACGATTTAGTGTATCAGGAGATTGCAGGTTCGACCCCTGTCTCGGTCATCCTGTCTCGGTCACCAATTGTTCTTTTTCTTTTTGGCGCTCAGCCTTGAACGTTTTATGGAAGGAGATCTGTGCGCATGAGCATCAAGGGCGCTTATGGTTCTTGGCTCCTCTTCAAATTTTCTGCCTTTTATGATACAGTCTCAGCGTTTTGGACAGTGGACTTAAGCACTATAGCGACGCATAAGAACATGATACGACGCGATACCTTCAGTAGCCCTGTCAAGTGGGTCGCCGCTAGGCGCTCGAGAGCGCAACTCGGATAAATACATAGTATGTATAACGTGAACGATGTTCAAACAGGCGGGCAATGTATTTGTTATAATATGCTTACAAGAAGGTTCCTTCGCTCTGAAATGATGTCTTCTAGGTATATCGCGCGCGTCGATCGCAGACTCAAACCCAAGTCGATACCGATGTACTAGTAGACGCATAAATTGGCCGTCTAAATCGCTCTCAGTGAGAACTCAGTGACTCAGTCGCGTCGTCGGTGACGGCACGGAGCGGAATAGCCTAGAAATCGAGGATGAACTTGCTTTGACAATTTTCTGCATCGACTCGGAACGGACGGCGGACGCGATGGAGAGAGAGAGACCAGTGATGAATGTCCTGTAAGCGTCACCATTATTGAACTAAATCATGATATCGCCTCTCGACCTCGATGCGGATGCGTACGCGGACGCGTAGGCGGATGTTGTATTGTAGGTGGATGATGGATGATTAGCTTCGAGGTCGTCGATGGGCGAGAAAACTTGGATGAAACTGTGGGCGAGCATGACCATGACCATAACCATGTGCCTGTGCATGAGCACGTCGCAGCATAATGCCACTCAGGACACAGGATGTGGCTCGGAAGCCCTGGTAAATCGAAGCGGGGATACTAGTACTCACACTCGCCAGGAGCCGCTGGCAGGTCTCACAAGGCGGTTAGCCTCCCAGCGCAAAAAGGAAGGAAAAGAAAAAGAAAAGAAAAGAAAGGCTACGATTTCTCAACAGCCACGGACGGCTTGACCTACTGCAGGAACTCTACATAAGCACAGATACAGATGTAGACGTATGCGCATGCGTGCGACGCACCGCTGGGCCAGCAGGTCCCACTGGCGTACTTATCTCGGTAGCTCCGACCTCGGGATCTTCGAGTTGATGATGCGTCGATGCGTCGATGCGGATGCGGTGCGTGGCTATAGGCGGATGATAGGCTTCGAGATCGTCGTTGTCGATTGACCGAGAGAGAGAAGTTGATGATGCAGACTCGGATGCGCGCGCTGATAAAATTGGAAAAGGGGTCCGTCGTGAAAGGGGTACGGGCTTGAAGGAAGATGGTGCGATATATAGAGAGAGGGTGTTTGGAGTTTGGCGCGAGTATCATTGTGGTCCGTGGATCCAGGCGTAGAGATTTATTTGGTGTTACATACATACATAGCCGCAGGAGAGGGAACGGACAAACGCAACGCGACGTGACTATCACGCGTATGTATGCGTGTCTGGGATTCGCCGTCCCTGATGTCCAAGCCCACGCGCGCGCGCCAAAGATACGTATGGTCGACTGTGGCATGGCGTTGGTTAGGTTAACCCCATCAAACAAAACTTACAAAACATACAATAATCACCCAAAAGGCTCATGCCAGCGAATACGGCTACCTCGGGACTCGAACCCGACCCTCCGCAAAGCACCAGACTCAGGGCGCCTACGAACATAGGCGCCGCGGGCCTGGCAAGTGTGTGCGGTGCTCTACCGCTGAGCTAGGTGGCCTTGTGGATGGGCGAGGGATTATCTTGATGTGGATAAGTGGACGTGGAGGGATATCGTGGCTTTTGTGATTGTGGGGGTCAGGTGGTGTGGTCAGATGGACGGAGGACGAGGGAGAGGACTGATGGCGATCAGGTTAGGTAAGCGCGGAATCGTTTATCGCTATCGGCCTCGGCCGCAGAGATGCGATGCGATGCGATGGCCTGGCCACGCTATGGCCCCTTGGTTGGGATTGTGGGTATGAAGAAAACAAACAATGTTTCCATGGTATAGCTTTGACTTTTGTTATGAAATAATACTTGGTTGGCATTATAGCCGAGGTGTACTCAAGCAGGCCCTTGCAGGGACGAAGTTCCGACAAGGAAGGAAGGTTGAGGTTGATAGACTGTAATTATACTGGTAATGGCCACGGAAGACTCGGATAAGGGGCAAGGGCAATGAAGGGACCTGAGTAAGTGGGGAGAGAAGACTTCTGATTTGTCTGATTGGGTGGATAAAACAAGGTTATGTTGGAGCAAAGAAGCCGGGGGTTGACAGATGTGAATACACGGGGGCAGTTAACAATAGAAGAGGAGACAAGGACGGACACGCAAAAGCAATGCGGTACGGGTACAAAGAGGGTTGAGCCGAGTGCAGGGATGACGGTAGAGGCAGGCGAGGCGGTGCGGGAGCAGCGTGTGCATGACGGAAACGGAGGAGAGGAAGCGGATCGGGAGATTTACGGATCGGGAATCGGAAATGAAAATTGAGGGAGGGGGAGGGAAAGAAGGATAGAAAAGAAAAAGGGAATGGCCATGGGAGTGTGGTGACGAGAATAGTAACGACAAGGGCAAGAGTGTGGCTGGGTGGAGATGAAAACAAGGAGGAGGACAACGCCACGTTGACAACAAGAGTAAACAGGGGAGATGTTACATATAGCGTGGGACAAATTGATTTTCAGTACCTTTTCCGCCTCGCCCACCATGATGCTCGTCCAGAAACCACCGCATTTCCATCTCGCATCCACTCCTGTCCGTCACCACAGACGCCATCCATCCTCTCCCCCCGTTGTCCATGTCCAACCCACACGCACTCCGGGGCTGCTCACCTTGTCTCACCCACCCACACCCAAGGACCAGCACATACCTGCCTCACAGGCAGAGGGCACAAACGATCCTTTCCTCAACAACAAACACCGCCAACCCCGCAAACGCAACCAACCAATCAACATCCCTGCCCCCCAACCAACCCCTTCTCAACCAGCCGCCCGCTCTGTTCCCCTCCCCAGCCACCGTCCCGCCAAACGCAATGTTGTTCCCGATCTCCTCCCTGCTTTCAACTTTCCCATCTGCGACGACTTGTCTGACAACGAACAGCCGTCCACCCCCACCCGCCCCAAACAACGATCTGCTCCCAAACACAAACAGCACTCTGTCGCCTCTTTCCCTGTCGCACCACTCTCCTCCTTCCCTACGCCCCCACACTCCTCCATCCACACTCCCGCATCCGCTCCACACCACAGGCGCCGCCCTCGCAACCACAAGCGCGCTCCAAGCGACTCTGGCATGGTCTTCCACATGAGCTCTGACGAGTCCGGCTCAGAGGCCGTCCCCAACGACGACCTCAACGCCCTCTTCAAGAACCTCACCATGTCCCGCGCCGCTCTCCGCACCCCACCGCCCCCAGCTCAGAGGGAGGCAATGTACGAAGCTATGGCACAGAGGGAGGTTCGCGGCTATTTCGCTAGTTCTAGCTTCCAGAACTCGCCCAGCCCAGAGGACCTGCCTGATCCGCTGTTGTTTTGAGAGGTCAGCCTCTTTTTTCTTTTTTTCCATCTCAACCCCCTAATTGTATTTTTATTCCTAGAGGGAAAAAAAGGCCTTTCAGCCATGACTTTTTTTGCTCTGCTTTCGCCACTACTTAACCCGGTCAACACTACCCGTCACGGCTTATAAATTCTCGGACACCCGCGCGCTTATTATCATCATTTTTTCTTGTGTCTTATTTTTCTGTTATCCACGTCCCGACTCGCATCCGCCCTCTCCCCCTCCCACACCCACGGGGGGAGACGCCGCTCGGGATTCGACCTATTTGATCCAACCCGACCCGACTCTCCTGCGTTTCTTCTGTCTTTTTTTGGGAAGATCGCAGCGAGGGAGGGTCACGCAATCAATATGTGTATATCATAATCAACCCCCATCCCCGGATTTCGATGTTTCTTGTATATACGCCACGCGTTTGGCGTCCCCCCCGCCCCCCACCCTGCTACGCGCCCGTACACCCTTTGTATCCCCCACCCCGACTAAAAGGAATCCGGATAAGCGACTGACTCTACCCCCCCCCTCCCCGCTTTTCCTACCTAACACCGCCACCACCACCACGCATTCCGCCGACTCTTTATGCTGTCTGTTTTACTCTGGGTTTCTTTTTCTCCGTCTTGGGCTTTTGTGCTGCTGTTTTAGATGGGGCGCTAGTGAGGGCGACGCGCAGTGCAGTGCAGTGCAGATATTTGAAGTGAACTACGACAAGAACAACCAACCAACCAACAAGAATCAACAACAACAACAATTGTATCAACACCACGCAAGCAATTTTTCTTTTGATGTGCGGAGGAGGAGGGGAGGAGTTGTGACGAGGGACGATGAGAGCGAGGAGGAGAGGAGAGGAGAGAGAGGGAGCGCGGGAGGGAAGGTGATTTGCTCCATCCATCCACCATATACTACAGTGCCACGCCTACGCCTACGCCACGCAGTGCCGCCCGTGCCAGGAATGCGAATGCAAATGCAAATGCAAAGTATCTTATCTTCATCGGTGTTTTGTCATCATTATTCTCGCCCCCTCACTACCCCACTACCCCACTCATACCTGCCTACCCGTTCGCGTTCGCGCTCGCATCTACCGACGCCTTGACACCTTGCCGATTCCATACGCCGCACTGCCGCCGCAATCGCAATCGCGGTTGGGCGTTGGACATTGGGCGGCGACGATACCCACTTCACCTCAGCTCGCACCGCGCCGCCCGCGGCTTTAGGTTCTCGGCTTTTGGACCCCAACCCCCCCGTAACCCCCGTATCTATCTATCTATTCTATTCTATATCTTATTATTGGCGCCCGTGTACTCGGCTTCGACTTGGCTTCGACTTCGACTTCGACATCGACTTGACTTACTCTCCCACCTTCCCGCCGTCCTCACTACTTCCACCACTGCCGCCCCCGCCCTAGTCGAGTCGACAGGAGAGAAGAGAGAGAAAGCCAAGAGTCGTGGCCGGGCGCTACGACTGTGTTTTTAGTATAAATCGCTGTTATGCTGTATGTGCACCGCGTGTGTGTACGTACGTATGTACAGTGGGTTTGATATCGGAAACGAATCAACGAGCGAGCGAGCGAGACGGGTCGCTGTGCCGAGCTATATCACGCCCTGCGTTGTGATGGAGCTCTGGAAGGACGTTTTCCGTTTCGCTATGCGTTTCGTCTCGATGCGAGGATGTGTATTAGTATATACGATTACGAGGTGGTTTCTATTTCTTTTCTTCTTATTTTTTTTATTGGTTTTTTTATGTTCACACCCCCCGCCACCTCCTCCAACCACCCGCACGACGACGAGTCGGTGGTCATTGGTCATTGGTCATTGCGCACTTTACCCCCTTCCACGTTTTCCGCTTTATTTTTTCATTTCTTTCTTATTCTTCTTATTCTTCCACCAATCACGCTTCGTTACGCTTTACGTGCGCGATGACCTTCCTTATATTGTTATCCCCTTTTTTGCTGTTACCTTTCTTTTGTTTTATATCTTTTATCTTTTATCTTTTTATCCGATCCCGGTCTTGTCTTGGGATTGGCGTGGTGGCTGACGACGCGATGCGACGCGATGATCGAGAGAGGTGGGGGTTGCTTTTTGGTGAGTTTGCGTCCTGCCTGTTTTGGTGTGGGGTTTTTGTTCTTTGTGCTGATGTGTGTTGGGTATAGGCGTTCCCTTACCTGCCGTGTTATGTCGCGGTGTCGTGGTGTCGTTCTTGACGCCTACGTGCCCGTCGGTACCCACTCCCAGACTCCCACGCCCCACACCCACACCCACACGCTCCTTTACCGTCTTTTTTATTCCTTTTACTCGCTCGACCTGCACGACCGCGCCGCCTGCATTCGAACTCCCATGTAGGCGTAGTCGTCGACGATCCCGCGCACGGACTACGCGCAGCGCTGCGGTCGAGCACACGCCGCCCCCCGGGACTCACACAATCCCGCCCCCGCACCCCCGAACCCGAACGTTGAATCAACAAAGAATTTTTAATGTAGAGTTTTTCTTTTCCATATGTATATATACTCATCCTGGATTCGATTCGCACTACACCACCCCCACCCCCACCCTTACCCTTACCCACCTCCCATTCTCCACTTTCTTATTTACTCGATTCCCTACTCTCCCCCCCTCATTCCGCCCGACCCGAGACCGAAACCGACAAGTAAATGTACCCTAAATCCCCTACGTACCTACGTACGTTACATTACCTTAGATATCGTCGTGTCCGTTATTGTCGCTCCTTTGCCCTCTTCCCTCTTCCTTGTCCTCGGGTATCTTCCCTACCCTACCCTACGTATCTGACCCTCCCTGGCTTTGTATGCGTGTGCTTACGGAGTCGATTTTCCTTGATCCCTCCCTTTTTCATATGTGTCGCGTACCCCCAATAAAGTTTCTTTGACCCGCCCCGAAATGAAGTGGCTCGTTCAACGGCCTCGTTGTGAGATTTGAGGTACATAAGTAATGCGTACGTACGGTGGTGGGTGCTAGTGTGCGACGTGTGCCATGTGCGGCGGGAGGGTGATGTAGTCCGTGCGCTTGTTGGACTTTCGATTGCTACTCACACATTCACGCCCCCAACACTAAGTATTTGTTATGATACGCACTCTTACACTCTGGCTCTAGCCTCTGGGTACGCTAATGGTCTCTAATGAAATCTATGGGTGCTATTTACGAAGACTTCTACATCGGCGCTAGCCTGAGGCATGAGGATTCTGAACCTCGAACTCCGTGCCACTCCACTCCTGCCTGCTATTCACTAGTGCGCCTTTGCAGCTGATGCTGATGCTAAGTACTAAGGGCGCGCACGAGCGCACGTCCAGACTGAATGGATCGGGGTTGTTACTCAGTGTTCAATGGACTTGAGTCTTAAACTCTGGTGTTCGACGCGGATAATATACGCTACGGTCTGGCAGTGCTGATGAAAAGTTTGTCTTCTATTAGCCAGTGGATGCTAAAGGGGTGATAGAGTGGCTCGGGTCGACGTCATGTGCATTCACGACTCTGGTTACTGGTACCCGATGCGAACTTTGGAGCTGGTTAATAGGGCTGAAGCTAAAGCTGTGAAGATGTACACAGTACAAGGCTGAGTGTATGTGCTCTTCAGCACTGATCAATTTTGGTCATTTCCTTAAGCTTACTACTTAAGCTGTCGCTGAATACTGTGAAGATGTACAAGTTGGACGTTGAGGAGGTGTGTGCACAGCACCGATATTAATTGTGTAGTGTCCCGGAATGTGGCGAAAGTTCTATAATGTGAAGATGAATCTGAGGCCCCCGGTATGTGTTCTTTATCTGGTTTACTCCGAGCTGCTACTCATGCTGGCATATAGGGTCTTTCTCTTAATACAGACATTGGGCTCAATACATCATGATTCTGCGTCACTGTGTTCATCCACTAGTACCTAGGCGCTGATCTTCAGGAGTTTGAATGTATTACCCTGCTCTTCATCATGACCGAGGAGGATTTGCGCGCTGGCTCGAGATAGCATTCGTCTTTGACGTGATGTTGATATCGATGACATGAGGCTTGAGCTAGTACACTCGTGATGTTGAAAAGGCTTAGTATTTGAAGCGCTATTTATAGTCTGTTCTCTCCATACATTTCCATGGTCTTGGCGAGCCTGGCATATGACTTCTACAGCTTCGTATCTCGCGTCTCGCATACCCTTTCGTAAGGCAGAGTGCCGACAGCGACAGTTTGCTCCACATCATTTTCGATGGATGGTATCAAAAGTATCACAGGCATTGGTGTGAAAGAATTTCTGCGCTTTAAGCCATTACCGTCCTTCCTAGTATGTGTATATATCTACAGTGCTGGCCTGTGAGCTACAGGAGCAATTACCCGGGCTAGATTGGAATTGGGACCGTTTGCTCATGGATTCAAACGAAGTCGAATTGCTCACCGAGTTGGGGGGCTGGCTCCTTGACAACTTTGCGCCATTACCACTTATCCTCTTTCTTTATGGTGCGTCCACGAGCTCTCCTTCAAGCATCTCCAATTAGACGATCTCATCTAATATCAGGAATGCATGTGTTGCTCTTCTCGATCGCGACGAACCAATTCCTGTCAGTTTTCCTTGAGCATTATCGGCTCCGTTTCTTTTCGTTGACTATAAGAATAATAGACGTCGGCCGCGCACGACACCAGCCTGGCTAGTCTTTATCGTGACTGTCGTCGGCCTCTTGCTTGCGTCCATCCACATCGCTAGCGCAATTGCAGACTATGTCAAGCTCATTAGGTCGTATTTGATTACCTACGTCCAACTCCCACCTGATGAGCAGGAAGACTTGGGAGATCGTGGCCAGTTCGTGACGTCGATTCTCGGCCAGTGGACGACTGATCTCATGGTACGATTCACGATTTATTTTCCTTTGAAAATTCCTACAGCTAATGTCTTCAAGCCCGTACTAAGTGACATCGCGGTTATATGGAGGTGCTCCGTTCTCTTTCCGGGACAGAAATGGGTCATGGCTTTACCCATATTTCTGCTAGTTGCCTCGATAGGTGAGAGAGCACTGTTTAACAAAGTCACCCCTTCTACTGCCGCACCATACTAAGTTCACTCTCACGCTGCACTGTGCAGTCTTCACTTTCACGTTCCTTGGAATGGTATCCACAGTTGGAGGTTACCAGTCTATCATGTACTATGGGGGCAACAAGCAAGGCCTTTACCATCTATATACCGCTGGGGTCGCTTCTTCTCTGGGGGCCAATCTCGTTGCTACACTTTTAATAGGCTATAAACTATGGCAAGACATTATGTTCGCCCCACTTTCACTAGCACTAACCTCGCGATGGATAGGTCCTACCGGCATAAGTACCCACAGTTGAAAGGAACGCCAGTTTCCAATGTCCTATCCATGCTCGTCGAGTCTGGGGCTGTTTTTTGCTTCCTTCAGGTGCGTTCTAAAGGACTTTTTAAGTGGAACATCTCTTCGAACAAAAATGCATTTAGGCGGGGTTTATAGTTGTCGATAACGTCCCACAAATCCGAAGCACAGATGCAGGGGACATCATAGACGACATATATTACGCAGGGTATACTGCATTGGCAGTAGGTATCAATGAAATCATCCCTGTTTAACCTGATACAAATCCAGAATATATAGGCAATGTACCCTACAATCGTGGTCGTTCTCGTTCGGTCTCAACAGTTTGCTATTTCAAGCTCAAGCAACTTTATTGTAGAGTCTAGAGGTCCTTCTATAGAGCAAGACCTCGAATTCGCTGTGTCTCCGTCACCAATCCACTGTGGATTGTATTTTACGGGGTCTGACAGTCACATAGTGCCAGGCGAAAAAGGAAGCGTCCTTGATATAAGGATGGCGTCTTCAAAAGAGCTATCTAGGTAGGCTATTTAGTGACGATAAAAACGTATTTATTGACCGTGTTGTAATCTATTTTTTTTCAAGTTATGCCGTGAACGACGGTGAAAGTTAGGATCGCGTGAAAGGGGGATACAAAATTTGTATATTGACTCAGCGTGGCTACAAACTTCCTCAATTTGAGGACAAATCGATATAATCAAAGCCTCATGATTAGCGGACTAGATCAATTTACGAGTACAGATTCAAAGTTAGCAAATACATAAGAAAGAGTCAAACAAATACGATAGTAGGTGCGGAAAGGTCTACTTCAGCTAAGCTGTATCATACTGGCATCGTGTACCGGGCCTCCATCTACCCCCAAATCACCTCTTACGTCCTGCACAATCGGGCCTTGACCTGTCGTCCCCAAGCTGACAGCAGCTGTATTGACGACTCCCGTCCTGGCCATTTCCGCCCTCACGTTATCCAACGCTTTCACCAGCCCCGTGCGCTCCCCAACAAGCTTCATCCTTTCCGCCTCTAAACTCCGCCTCTCCTCCTCCAGAATACCCTCCAGCTCCTCAAACGCCTGCATCTTGGTCTCAAGCTTGGTCAAAGTAAGCTTGATGAGCTGCGCGAGCGAAGAGCGGATATGCGCGTCCTCTGCGTCAGCGAGGGCCTGTGCTGCTTTGGCGGATGCGGAGAGCGCGAGTCCTGCTGCGCGTTGGACCTTGGAGTGCGGGATCTTGGGTGCGGGAGTTGCGGATTCGGCATTGGGAGCACCACCCTCCGCTGCCTCGTCCTCGTCCATCCTATCATCATCCGCTGCAGCCTTTTCTGCATCCCCATTAGCCTCATCGCCAGTTTTCTCCTCCTTCACTTCTCCGTCCTTCGTCAAGTGCCCCAGTGCGGTCTTGGCTGCCTCCGCGGCGACGCTAGGGCCCACTACGCCCGCGAGGAACGCGACAACGCTCATCACTGGGTTATCGGCCTGCTCGAACGGGATACGTCCGAACCGGAGCAAGCCCATGTCGCCCTCAGTGTTGAGGTACTGATCCTCAATGGGGAGCTCCAAAAAGCGTTTGATACACTGTTGCGCATTGCGAGTACCGACATGCTCCTCAATGCGGGTCCAATCATCATCGTACATCTCGATACCCTCAAGCAGCCGGAGCGTCTCCTCGTCAGTCCAGTCGGCAGTGCCACCGAAAGGTGTAACACTGCCCATTTGCGTGAGCTTGACAAAGTCACCCGAGAACATGGTAGAGGGGAAGCGTCCGTCGAGATAACAAGGTGCGCAAAGGGTGTATTTCTTGTCCTTTAGATTGTGATAGCGCACAGCGGTGCAGTCTGCGCCGCAAGTGTCACACATAAATGTTTGTGAGACTGCACTTCCGTTCACAGATGCGCCGTTGGCGAGGGTGGTGGCTTCTGAAGAGGTGAGTTGGCGGGAGGCTTTGGAGGTGGTTTGGTAGATGTTGGAACGTAGTTCCATGGAGGCGGGAGTGGCGGAGGCGGTAGGGGGTGCACCATTTGCTGTTGCTGCTGCTGGATGAGATGGACGTGTTCCTGGATGCATGGACTGCAAGCCACGAGGGGTGTCGAGGATGACACGGAAGTGGCCAGTGAATGGGGGTGCCAGAGATGCTGGGCGTGCTTCGGGATCAATCTACGGAGACAGAGTCAGTAGACTGAGTATAACAGAGAGCATTTTGTGTACTTGGTAGTTGATTAGACCCCATTGTTCGAGGAAAGCATGCACACGCATGATGGCGCAGACGTCACCAGCCAAGTTTCTTCGACAGGCAGTCACTGTCAAGTACTCCATTGGGCGGAGGCGATATGTGTTAATCATAAAGTCACGATAGTCCTTGTATATCGCGGGTGTTTTGCTCCTGTTGCGCGAGTTGAAAAATTCGGGTAGAGCGCGCTGCTCAACCGCGTGGATTTGCGACATATCGAACCATGCCGAATACGAGGGGATAATGACCTCGTGGGTCTGAGCCGCGAGATATTTACGCGCCTGCTCTTCTAGTCGCTGGCGCGTTGCCTCAAGCTGTGCTGGGTCCTCGTCGTCATTCTCGTCGCCTGAGTCTGGCTCGTCGCCATCGTTCATGGATACGTCTCCTGCATCGTCATCGTCTCCTTCTTTTAGTACGCGTACCCGACCTCCGTTCTCTGGTCGAGATTGAGAGGGGCCGTCTGGAGGTAGGTTTGCGATGTCAGAGGACTGAATGGGCTCATTCTCGCCGCGCTTGCCGGGAGCGTTGTCAGGGTCGACGGGGAATGCGCCGTGGTTCTGCTGTGGAACGGTGAGCTTGATGCGTTTTGATTCTGAAGTCGTTGTTGCGGGCGACCCGCTGCGTTTTGGAGACTCCATGCCAAATTTTGAACGCTGTGGTTAACAACAAACCACAAATGTTGCCCTGCGTACCCAAGTCTATACAACTGTAAACAAGCATAAACGTCGCGTCACGTCAACGCTGATATCCATCGCCAAGGCGCCTACAATTCTCTGTTAATAATCCAAACCATACCATGAAGGGACTGCACACGTGCTGGAACGTTCTTTTCTGGGGCGCTTGATATCGGTCATGTGGCATCCTCCTTAACTGCGATGTAAAATCTAGGGTGGAAAGGTGCAAGAACGACAAATTCTCGTATACCACTGAAAGAGGTTACCTGTGAATCTCTACTTCCTAGGCTACAATGCTGAAGTAGAAACAGCCATAGGGCGTCGAGCGCTCGACGTCAATTCTCCAAGGTAGTTGACTGGTTATCGATATCCATCAATCTTTATAGACTAATCTTTTTAAGTCTTACTAACCACACTAGGAACGCCTCGTGTACAAACCCTTTTAATGAGATTGGAGTGGATGTAGAACCCCTTCAACTCCTGAAGATGTCAACTCACGTCAAAGCCGGCTGCCACTGCGGTCTCAACGTCTTCAATGTCGCGTTCGCTACAGAATCTCTTCCCTATCCCAGTGGCCTCTGCCACTGCTCTTTCTGCCGTCACAGCACTGGTGTACTCGCGACCAATTTCGCACTGATCAATGGCGCTCCACTATCCCCTGATTCAACCGACCCGGCCGACCTTACCACACTCACCGCCTACAAAACGTCTGCCATCGTGAACCGCTGGTTTTGCGGTCGCTGCTCGACACACCTCCTCTGCGAGATATTGCTGGAGCACCAGCACCTCTGGTGCATTGCGGCCGGGGCTCTTGAACGAACCGAAGGAATTGTCAAGCCTACCCACCACTCGTGGATTAGCGATACCTTTGATGGAGGCATCGCTGATTTCATCACATCAATCGATGGCGTCGATCTTCCTCGTTACGCCACTGGGGATCGTACAGAAGTCTTGCCCACAGGCTGGAGCAACTTACCCGTTTCTCCTGTTCAGCCCGAAGCGGAAGATCGCCTCCATGTATACTGCCACTGCAAGGCAAATTCTTTCTTTATCACCCGCCCCTCCGCCACTTCTTCGCAGGCGGCAGCATCTGATGCTGAAAAGCCTGCGCGCTACCACGTAGGAGTATGTGTGTGCGATTCCTGCCGCTTGTCTAGCGGGTTTGAGATCGCGTGCTGGGCGACCATCCCTCGTGCGAACATGCTTTTCCTGAACCCCACCACTGGCGAACTCGCCCCCCTTGAGCTGCGGGATCAAGAAAAGCGCCCATCTGGCCTAAAGGAGTATAGGTCCAGTGAAGGTAGGCACAGAGAATTCTGTGCGACCTGCGGGGCGAAGGTGTTCTGGTGGGAAGATCCACAGCCTGATATCCTTGAACTTTCGCTGGGTGTGGTGGACGAGAAACAGAATGGGGCGAGAGCAGAGAGCTGGTTCGAGTGGGGGAAAACAGTGAGCTATTCGGAGGATGCCTGTAGTGGGTCGTTGATTCGTAGTTTGGAGGATGGCTTGTCAAAGTTCAAGGCTTGAACTTTTCGATCTTTCCAATCTTCTAAACATGCCCATGTCTCTCTGATGTTGTTCGCCAATGCTGTACTATGCCGTCGTTAATTCATTTGAACGTTAGCTCTTCTGGTTGCTATAGTGGCTACCGTCTATCGTTCAGCCGCCTTTCGTACGTGAATAAAGCTTCCTGACACAGTTCACCCGCTCAAGCGCTCATCCATGGAGGAATTATCTAGGTTCGGAGCAAGCCTTCTCCGGACCGGGCAAGCTGGCCTTACAAAATTCAGGCTGCGGAGCTAGATCCATGTTCTTGCCGCATGATGTGAAGGCGGCTTGTGCCAAACCTAGGAATTATTTGGTGTTTTCTGATAACTACGCTTTTTCTGAATCCAACCTCGGAAAGCTGACGGACGTGTTTAGATTTATGCGGCACCTCCACTGTTAATTCCGAGGTATTTCCGCACTCGCATTGACTCGAAACCACGTACATTGTATTGCTCAACGGTTCCTTATAATACGTACCAGCTGACCAGATGTTAGCCACTCCTATGACCAAGCATCAGGTACACACCTAGAGGTATAAAGCAGACGGGCCAAGACGCCAAGACCGCTGTGCTTAGACCATCACCTTAGCGCTCGCAAGATGGCCACAACTACCTTCGTTAAAGTCAGTTGCCACTGCGGCCTGAACACTTTCCAGGTTGCTTTCGCCACCGAGTCTCTACCTTATAGCAGCGAATTTTGTCACTGCTCCTCATGCCGCCACAGCACTGGTGTACCCGCTTGTCAGTTTGTCCCGGCTGATGATGCCCCGCTGGCTCCCTCATCTACAGATCCTGGCGATCTCTCCACACTCACCTCTTACAAAACTTCTGAAACGGGGACCCGTTATTTCTGCGGCCGCTGCTCGACCCATATTTTCTGCCAATTTTTGATAGACTCCAAGCCGCTCTGGTGCATCGCTGCCGGGACCCTCGAACGCACGGAAGGAATCATCAAACCATCCCAACACTTATGGTTGGAGGATACCCTTGACGGTGGCCTCGCTGATTTTCTCCCCTCTATCGATGGTGTTGAGCTGACACGCTGCCGTCGGGGTGATCAGAAAGAGGTCTTACCCGCGGGCTGGAGCAACCTGCCCTCAGCTCAGCTTCAGCCTGGGACCGAAGATCGCCTCCACGCCTATTGCCACTGCAAGGCGAATTCCTTCTATATCACCCGCCCCTCTGCCGCCTCCTTCGAGGCATCCTCGCCTTACCCTGATCTCTCGCATGCCGTGATCACCACACTCCCAGAGATCGGGCGCAATCCAGGCGACGAGAAGTGGTGGCTGCGCCCTGCTGGAAGCGACAAGCCCACCCATTTCCTCGCAGGCACCTGCGCATGCACGTCCTGCCGCAAAATCAGTGGTTTCGAGATACAGTGTTGGGCGTTCCTCCCCTGCGCAAACATTCTTGTCCGAAATCCCGCCACAAATGAACTCGAACCTGTTGAATTGCGCAATCAGGAGAAGCGCCCCTCTGGACTGCGCCATTACAACTCGAGCCCAGGCAGACATAGGGAGTTCTGTGCGACGTGCGGTGCTACAGTGTTTTGGTGGGGAGACGAGAGGGATGGTTTGATCGATTTTTCTGTTGGGCTGATAGATGAAAAGCAAAATGGAGCCAGGGCGGAAGGCTGGTTTGATTGGTGGAAGCAGAGGGTCAGCTTTGAGGAAGACGCGATTCACAGATCGGTGATTCGTGGTTTGGAGGAGGGGCTGCTGAAGGCGTCAAAGGCATGAGAAGTTTCAAGTAGCACTTACCCCTATGGATTGTAGCACATAAAATAGTAATGTGACTATATTAGCGCTCTTGCTCTCACGTCTCATGTTCAAAAGCTTATATTGAAACATTTTTATTGGTTGTCAGAGTAAAAAAAAATAACAAATGTAAGTATGTTGTGAACCGACGGAAACCGGTTATTTAGTTGCGACGATGAGAAATACGTTGAGCTACAGAGGAAAGTCTTTTGGCAGCGCGCTGAAACACGGTCCTCCTCTTAGTGAAGAGAACAATCGTTTCAGGGGCTTTGCTCTCTTCTGTGCCGACTTCAACACCAGCAACACTTGATTCAGAATGCTCTGCATCGCTTTGAGTAGCAAAATTAGCTGACTCAAGGCTTCTGATGCTCTCCTGCGCCACATCATCTGAGCAGACTTTCGACTCCTCGCAGGCAACAGGAACGACGGAGGCTTCAGATGTTTCAGCCTCCGTATCAGTAGTCTGAAGTTGCGGGAAATAGGAGTCAGTCTCCTCGTGGTGATGATGATGATGAAGGTGAGGAGTCATGTTGTGGATGGCAGTGACGACGTGTGATGAGAATCGTCGAGCAGGCATCGAAAGGCGTCTGGCAAGAGGTGCAGAGATGGACTCAGACTTACTTCGCGTGCGTGAGATCGCCAATTTAATGTGCGATCCCAGCCCCTGGAAGGGGTTCTTAGCACCGGAAAAGGAGGCATGGCGAAGGGGAGCTATGCGCCGCAAGGTTAGGATGTTGTGGCGGCTGACGACGGAAATGTGTGCTTACCATTTTCGCTCACGTCCCGCTCTGCGCTAACCTCAGTTTCACCAGTAGGTTCTACAAGAGTAGTGGTAGTAGAGGTGAACGAGTTAGAACGAGGTTTACGAGAAATCGCACGAGTAGGAGGCATGGACATTGCCCAAGAAGGAGAGACCGATATAAGAACAACGGCCAAGATACTCTGCAAGCAGATAGTTAGAATAACCATTTAACGTTAGGAAGTGAGACTTACTATGACTACGTGCATGTAGGTTGTGCCTCTGGATGCGAGGAGGAGGATGAAGGGAGGGCGTTGTTCGATGAGAGTGACAGAGGTCATGTTGAAGTTCAATAGGAGATGTTATAGCAGTGTGTGTGTGTGCAGTGTGATGGGGGGTGATGTGCAGGAATGATTTTCGAAATTGGAGGAAACGAGCTAGCTTTATGCGTTTGCCTCCGGAATTCAAGTGGGTCTGACGCCACAAACGGAAGAATCTCCTATACCCCCTATAATGACCTAAGTATCTCCTGTACATTGTGGCGTCACAGGCAACTGGAATTCAAGTTTGCGCCACTGGGAGCCGTGCAACTCAACGATGCTGACATACCCAAAACATGGTACGTATATATCGCATCAACAAGAATGCAGATGAATATACGTTACCTAGTGCTGCGTCAACGCAGACCGCTGAGCTTGATAAAACAATAAGAGGACAGTCGTTGCCAAACCGTTCCACCGCCATTGGCACTTATTTGAGATGTTGCATATTCCCAGCTGTGTCCGTTGGAGTGCTGAGCAGGCGACAGAAAGCCTCGTCCCTGATCGATAGTACGGAACAACCTTGCAAACGAAAATGCCATCCGTGAAATATAATGGTAAACTAGAACAGCACATGCACACGTACAAAACCTTAACTCCTAAATTTCCTTCTATCACTCTACTCTACTTCTATATGGTACATCCTAAGTCCCTCAGCTTCGGTAATCGCCGTTAATCCTGACATATTCCTATTGTAAATAATCAATGAGACTGAAATGCGAGAAAGAGTGAATATAAAAAACTCACATAGCTGAAATCACACGTCCAGAATGTTGCTTCCTTGTCACCCATGCCCAACCTCACCTCGATACCGAACTCGTCCTCGCTGAGAATCTCTTTCGCACGAACCTCATCGACAACTTCAGGCTCGCCGTTGACGAGAACGGGAAGGGGCTGGCTACCATCTTTGGGAACGAAGGTTACAGTGACAGTGGAAGGATTGATCGAGGATGGGGTGGTGGTGGTAGGGAGTGGTGCGAGTGGGACTGAGCCTGCGGCAGCAAGGATACGACCCCAACTAATGAAAAAAGATTAAGTTAATGGAAGAATGGGTATGAAATGGGGAACAGACTTTGCGTCTTCGCCGTAGAGAGCAGTCTTAACAAGGGCAGAGGTGGAAATGCGAGACGCTATGCTGTGTGCGTCTGCATAGCAGTTGGCCTCCTACGTAAAACATTAATCCAGTTCATGGAAATTGAGTGTATTTCTACGTACCTTGACGTTGACGGTAACAAACTTCGTAGCACCCTCACCATCGAAAACGACGAGTTTAGCCAGATCAATTGCAAAAGCCGTAAGCTGTTCCTTGAAGACTTCATAAGCCTCCTTGTCCGTCTCCTCATCGATTTCCTTCACGTCTTTCCCTGCAGCAGCACCATTGGCAAGCACAATAATCGTGTCGTTTGTGGACATGTCACCATCCACGCTAATCGAGTTGAAGCTCCTTTCCACTGCGTAGGTCAAGGCACTTTGCAGGCTCCGTGGGCTCACGGGCGCGTCAGTCACGATGCAGCCAAGAAGCGTTGCGTGCAGTGATTTCGGGGTGAACGACGTTGAAGCAGGTCCCATGTCTGGATGTATCATGCCCGCACCCTTGTCCATACCCGCCATACGGTATTCAACGTCATCGATCTTGAACGTACGTGCCCGGAGTTTGGGGAATGTATCGGTGGTCATGAATGCCTTCGCCGCACGCTCCCATGCATCAAAATCCGACCCGAGAGTCGTTGGGATATCCTTGTTTATTGAGTCAAGGATTTTGGAAATTGGAAGCTTTTGGCCGATCACTCCCGTAGACATCACAAGTGACTGGTGTTCGTTTTGGTCGTCGCGTTGCTCGAGGAGGGCATCCGTTGCGCGAACCATGTCCCAAGCATCCTGCAGCCCTTGCTTCCCTGTAACAGCATTTGCGCATCCGCTGTTGACAATGACAGCACGAGCGCGACCGCCATTGGCTGATAGGATCTCATCTGACACGATGACCGGGGCAGCTTTCGAGGCGTTCCGAGTAAAGCATGC
This sequence comes from Tricholoma furcatifolium, assembly GCA_018854895.1. Classification (NCBI taxonomy): domain Eukaryota; kingdom Fungi; phylum Basidiomycota; class Agaricomycetes; order Agaricales; family Tricholomataceae; genus Tricholoma; species Tricholoma furcatifolium. The sequence continues at coordinate 18,728 of JABAJV010000151.1, forward strand.
CGCAGCAGACGTAGGTCTGTCGGATGTCGATAGAATCACCCCAAGGTCGAGTGCAGTCCTTTTCTTGACGCCAGCTTGAACGCCGCTGACTAGGTATCCTTTAGGAAACACTGATGACGGAAGAAAGCCGTGGAGATGGGATTTTGAGGGCGTCGGCTTGATGGTTATTGTTGAGCTCAAGGATGAGCTCAACCGCTTGAACAGGCGTGACATGGTGGTCTGAAAGAACTCTTCGCGTAGTAAACTATCATATATGACCGCACAAATGACTCGATTCTGCATTTATGCCATTGGTAAGTCTATATTATGAAATGTACTTCTAGACCTTGCCCTGTGCAGTTCCAATAAACCCACACAAGTGACCATGTGGTCTCGATAGGTCACCGAAATTAAGACGACAAGTCGCCCCCTCATTCTCACATCGCTCCGTTACTCTGCTAGTCGGAAAACGCAACCGCAGAGTGCAGCACAACTGCTGCGTCGATGATAAAGATTTCGTGCCTTCGAAAATTTCCTTTTTGTACGCAGGCAGTGATCACGTGATTGTCTTGATCTCAGTGCGTGACACGCCCTCTATTCCGGGAGTTCCCCTCGTTTTACCACAAAATCTTACATACTTACAACATCTTCTCTTATCTTCCAAGTTTATCATAAAACAACACAGTCATTGAATCTCTTTCGTTTATATATTGTACGGTACTTTACTTTCTTTTCACAGCGAGCTGGCGAGGCATCTACTTTGTAGCTACCTGAGTGCTTATGTAACGTAGTCAGATTCCAATGGCAATTCCAATTCCACACAATGCATCCGTAGTCTCTGCGCGACTTGACACAGTAGATGTCCTTCAGTATCGCTATGGAGATGGAATATGCGCTATTTGCTCGCAGCTTCTCAGCCTCTCGTTATTCTTGTGGAGACACACCATCGTCCATTCCCTGTTACCCTAATTTACCGTACTTGTCTTCAATTTTCAAGAAATATCTTGTTCATGCACCTTGTACTCGCTCATTTCTAGAGCAGCTGCCACAGATTTACAACCCACCCAGGATCTTATCACTCGTGGAATCACCTTGTTTGCGATCTTACAAGCCTTCATGGCAACTACCTACGCACTGGTTTTGCTCGTTTACACTGGCATGAGAAAGAATGGTTTGATGGTGCGCAATTTGCAAGCACTTGGGTGAAGGCAATGCTCCAAAAACGTTTCTCCCCGTAATTTACTGTCTGCCAGTGTCTTTTTTTCAATTTCAGTCGCACCAGGAGTCTTCTCCACTTAGCTCTACCCGCCGTTGCCCGTCTATGGTGCGTGATTGATGGTTGATACTTACAAAGAAACTCACCTTTGAGCAGCGGACTTCTTTTCCTCATTCTTCTGCGCAAATTGGTACAACGACGCGCATTCTGCGGACGTCTTTCTGCCAAAACGTGGCTTTCTTACAAAAACGCTCTGCCCCTGTCGCAGTTGACTCTGCGATCGTTATGTGTGTCCTACCGGAGCCTTCTCGCCTCATTAACCCCTTGGGTTCAAGTAACTGACTTAGTACAGTACATACAGTATCCTTGGAGCGGTCACAAATTCTCAGCGCTCACAGCCCATGAGGCTTGAGCCAAGTACCATGATGCGGGACCCGAACAGCACACAAGTGCAATGCCTTATGGCCATCATTGGGACCCACGGTCAAGCCTCCAGGCAATCTCATTGTCACTTGATACCGAACTAGAAGGACCTCTGAGTATATGAACTCGAAGCCTTCTCCGGCGATGAACGCGCGAAGATTTTTCGCCTTTCACGACTCCATCGACTATCAGCACTTCTCACTTTCTGGCTAAACTCCCAGCCCATTATGTTCACCTACACCCTTATTACGCTCTTGGTCACCGTAGCTCTCTTCAAAATTTCTGTAGCACGGCCTGGCCTCCTTTTTCCCGGGGATGCAGTCTTGCTTAGCGCTCGTCAAACCACTGGTAGTGGCATTACAAGTATACCAGCTCAATGCCAATCAATTTGCAACGAACCTAGTATTGCCTTAGTGCAGAATGTAAGTATCGGTATTCACTATAGGATATGGTAGGCAGTGACGTTCTGATGATTCTCCATCGAAGCAATGCACTGTATCTCTATGCTGTACTGCGACGTTTGAGACCGAAGTGTACAACTGCCTCCTTTGCCTTGAAGCCCAGAATTTAACGGATTACGTTCACGCCCAAAGTGTTTTGACTGGTTAGTGAAAATTCCTCGCTCACATGTTTCTTATTTTTCATTCGTACTCCGTCGCATGTAGCTCTTGAATACGATTGTTCAACTCACGGCGTCCCCATACCAGTACTCGCCTTCCCTAGTGGCGGGGTCGGAAGCAGCCTGAGCATACCTCCATCCCAAACACCCACTAGTGCTGGGAGTCCCGCAGCACAGACAAGTCAATCGCCAGATGAGTCGCTCGACTCTGGTCCCGCCCCGACAGCCCCTGTGGCTCATACGATCTCGCAACAAACTGTCACCATTGATACTAGGATAACAACATCTCCGACAGGTACCACATCTCTGCCTAAGAACAACAGTAATGGGGCAGCTGCGAGTATGCCAGGGCCATTGTTTGCTCTGCTCACTCTGATGATGACGATGATATGGGCTCCACTCTGATAATTGTGATGATAAAGGACTTCTGTTAAAGATACGATAAAGAACTTCGTGATGTCTTTATGCTCGAGAATGCCACGCCTGCTTGATGAACGGCTCTACCTGTCTTTTAGCGCAGGTAATAAGACGCTCAAGCCCATTCCACACTATGCCCGCTCTGCTCTGGCAGTGACCAGCTCCTCTTGCTGTGACGAGCGAGGCTCGAAAAGAACAGGTAAACTTGGCTGCTTATTTGTGTCATCAGTTAGTATTTCAGAGAAGGAAGACGCTTGGAGACGTACTACATCTCCGGTGAAAGCCGCAATATACAATTGGAACGGCCGGTCGTAAGATCAGCTTCGTCGGATTTCCCCCAAACCCCTCGAACTCATCACGAACGACGTTTTGGCACCTACAAGAGTAATTGACGGCATCATCATGTGAGGAACTTCGCGTGCAGCTCGCTAAGTCCAAAGAGGCATTTTACAAATGGGGATAAGAGTGGCGTTCGGACACAGTTCCAATGAGAGACTTTTCGCGTTAAATGTCTGCAGACATGAGGCCTGGTGTTTGTTGTATAGGTTGAAGCTGAAGTAATGTGACATTGGTTTCGAATTGGGTGATCTTTATTCACTTTAGACTGGAAACTAACGTTCATCTTCTAAATGTATGGCCGTGTGGCGAAATGGCATCGCGTCTGACTACGATAGAGTGTATCAGGAGATTGCAGGTTCGACCCCTGTCTCGGTCATTCCACTGTTAACCTTTTTTCGACGAAAAGGCGGATTCCAAGGGTAGGGAGCCTTTTTGAAGGCCTCTGCTCTGTTGTTTTCACAGCGTCGGCCACCACCTATACGACGCCCGCGGCGCATTCGTTCGCCATCTCCACGGCAGGTCTCTCTGCCATCTTTTCTCGGTTTCGGGGAGGTCACGCCCCCAGGCAGAACGAGCAGCAGTCCGACCGACAAAACATAACTATCATTCGCAACTTTACACACACGAAAATGGCAAACTCAAGTGCAATTTGTTGTTAAGATACATGTCACTGTTAGGACAAAGGAATGACAAAAAAAACATACTACTATGCAGGCAGGCAATACCTCATGATATGACTAGTCAGAGTTAATTACACTATGCATCAGCTTGCATAGGCACCACCTGACCGCCTTTCGCAGCAGTAGGGGTGAAAGTGTGCCAGCGGTCGTTGAAACGCACATCTGCCGATTATGGTAAGTCACGGAAGGGAGAAGGGATGTCGTATAACTTACCAAGTGGGCGTCCACCATACATATACTGCTGGAACTTGGCTGTGGTTGAAGTTGATTAGGGGAAAGATGGCAATGGAAAAGCAACCAGAGAACACACCAATGGCAGTCTCAGCCTCAGCAACCTGTGCGAATTGAACAACACCGCAGCCTTTGGAGCGAGTGCCATCGAAGAGGATCTCGGCTAGTTCGACTTGTCCAGTGGTTTCAAAGAGTTCAACCAAGTCTTCGTTCGCAGTCGACCAGGGCAACTATGGTACACCAGTGTCAGCAATTATTGGAAATCTGCGCAGGGAACCGGGAAACAAAACATACGTTGCGAACCATGATCTGCTGGCTTGGCTCCGCATCTGGAAGACCATACCCACCGTGGCCGCCGCCGTAACCACCAACACTATGTCCTCCACCACCATATCCTGCGCCACCACCATAGCCAGAATCCATACGCATACCGCTGCCACCACCACCACCACCACCGCCCGAGGCGGCGCCCTGATCTGGGCCAGAATAATCGGCATAGATATCTTGGTTGGAGAAATCACGGCCTGCACCGCCGCCGCCGCCAAATCCGCCACGGAACCCGCCGCGGAATCCTCCACGTAGCCCACGACCGAGCCCACGGGGCGCACCGCGGAATCCTCCTCGGAAACCACCAGGCCCAGAAAGACCCGCATAGCGATCCTAAGGACGGATATTATAGCAAAGTATTAGAGTAAAATAACCATGTACATACCTCACGGACTTCAAGGGTGCGACCGTACCAATCGAACCCATGGTACATGCCTAAAAAGTTAAGTCAACCAAGGCAGGATAAGAAGAACATGGACCTTACTGATTGCATTTTGAGCGTCTTTCGCGGTCTCAAAGACGACAGTCCCAGATCCCTTCGGTCGTCCATCAAGGCCGATGTTTATGTCAGCACGAACAATGCTGCCAGCTGCGCGGAAAAGATCCTTAAGATCTTGCCATCCAGCCTGATAGGGCAACTATGAAGGACAACAAGTTTGAAAGGCAATCGCTGGCATTACGAGCAGGAAGAGCTTACATTGCCGACGTAGAGCTGGTTACCAGGATTGGAACCGCTGCCAAAAAAGTTGTGTGAAGGGGGACGTGGTGGTGGGGCGGCATGCAACCCTTGACCAGCCATCGCCATACCAATTTTACCTGGAACGGGGGTAGCCCCGAAGCGAGCCTCGTTTTCTCGGTCCTAACAACATATGAACTAACATGTAGTCTGAAAGTGTGAATACCAAAAGTACCTCTCGGATAAAAACTGGTCGTCCCAAAAGCGCTTGCTCAGACAGCTCGCGAATAGCACGCTGAGAGTCTTCTTGAGAGGCAAATTCGACGATTCTGCAGTTGTATGAATAAAGATGTACCAATCGTGTAGTCGGAAGCTCTTACCCGCAGCCTTTGGAGACTCCTGTGGGCGTAACGAGGACTTCGGCGAAGAGGACCTCACCAGCTACCAATCCCAAAAGAAAAGCTCCCATCAATATCCTCTCGACAACTCAACCATTCCAACACAAAAGAAAAAAAGAACTGGAAAAAAGACGATCCCCCCCACAAGCTCACGCTCCTGCTCCAGTCCGTCGGAACATCGATAAGGGCGTGCGCGCAAACGTTGGAAAGGAAACTCCAATGAATCCACATGATGCTGCACCAGAACATCTCAACTGCTCCGTTGCCACTGCACCCCAAAACCAAAAACACACGCAAAAAACTAATCTGAGATTCCCCCACCCACCTCCCCTCATGAATTCCATTAGGTCCCTGTACTTGACGTCGTAACTGAGGTTGCCGACGTAGACCCGGTTTTCTCTCTTGCTGACTTTCGAAAATTCGACCGCTTCTTCATGTTCGGCATTCATCGGACCGCCCAGCGAGCGGGCGAACGACTCGCCCTTGCGGTCACGGCTGCGCGAACGAGGCGTTCGAGAACGAGAACGCGGCGAGCGAGGCGACCTTGATCTAGAACGACGGCGGCTTCGACGAGGAGAGGCTGAACGACGTCTCGGAGAACGAGAGCGGCTCCTAGAACGCGAGCGCTTACGACGCTGTCAAAAACATTGAGATATAATTTTCAGACAGAGAAAATGCGCTTTACATCGCCGTTCCGCCTGTCAGGCTCCCAATGATCACCTCCGCCCCGCCTAGAGCGTCCTGTTTGAGCAACGTTAGCCTTCAAAAAACCTGACACAACGTGGCGCACATACCAGTGTCTCGCCTGTCACGCTCGCGATCCCTGTCCTTTTCGCGGCCCCTTCCTTTATCACGGTCATCACGGTCCCTGTCTCTGTCCTTATCGCGGTCGTAGTCACGGTCCCTGTCCCTGTCCCGCTCGCGGTCACGATCTCTTCCACTGCTCACAGGAGCAAGGCTCTTCTCGTCCATGTCATCTTTGTTCTTCATATCGACGTCCATATTCGAGTGAGTATCAGGTAAGGTTATTAGAGCGCTGGTGATGAGTAAGTTATGGGCAAAGCTTGGGGACGTGGTAGTCACAAAGGAAAATTCTCACCTGGAACGCTTCCGCGCGTCAGCGTCACTTACGTAATGAAACTGTCAAAAAGTAGTGCCTCTATATGTACTCATGCATCATGTTCTGCCTTCGATTTTAGAACTACCTCTCACTGTTATGTCTATGAAGAAGTGACTTGCCGGGTCGACGATCCGCCCAATGCCATGACTGTCTAATATGACCTACAGTATGTATTCGATGTGGATGTCCTGTTTTCTAGCTGTTCAGACTTCGTTGTCCAACGTTTTACTTTCAGCCGGCATTATTCAAGTATGGACGGGATCGAAGAAATGTAATTAACAGCCATATTCCTGATACAAATATGCCGTTTCTTTGACCTACCAATGCCATCATCGACTTGGTTGCTCAAGACCTCTCCGACTCTATTGTCATCTTCCTGTCATCTTCCTGTCATCCATTCTAAACTGAACTAGAGCAACTATAACAACAACAACAACAACAACAACAACAACAACAACCATCACCCCCAGCCCGCGCGCGGGATTGGGCACTGTGATTGGCCGTTGGTTGCTCGTTCCGGCTGCTGCGAGGAC
>JABAJV010000152.1:0-22885 GCA_018854895.1 Tricholoma furcatifolium
TGCACCGCATGTGCTTGAGCCTGGGCTTGAGCGGCAGCAGCGACGTGTTGCGGGATCTGTGTAGCCCCGTGAACCATTCCAGGACGGAGGTGAGCCGGGTTGTATACCGGAGTAAATGTATGCTGGGGGTGTTGGGCGACGTGTTGCTGCTGTTGGAGTTGTTGCGGTTGCTGCTGCTGCTGCTGTTGTTGCTGCTGCTGTTGTTGTTGCATCGCCAGCAATTGCTGTTGCGTCATCTGCTGCTGCTGTACTTGAGGGAGCTGCGTCGTCGGAGGCATTGGCGACCGCGTGCCAAGTTGCTTGCTCGCTACCATCGGACTGCTGCGAACGATGGCCGCAGGAGAAGGTGCACCTGGAACGACGCCAAGCGCTGGGGTTGCGCGCCCATTTACTTGTGCAGCCTTTTGGTTCGCTGCTTGAATAAGCAACGCCTGTTGTTGTTGCAGTTGTTGATTATGCTGCTGATGTCGTGCGTATGCTATCATTTGTTGTTGGTTGGCGAAAGTGGGAGGAGCTTGGTATACTTGCTGAGGGTTGATCTTGATGCCAGTGTTTTGAGGCGCTGCTTTTGGCAAAGCCCCTCGAGGAGGTTGACCCACATATTGCGTAGCTTGAATAGTTGGTTGGAAGGTATTGGCCGTAGCCTGCTGGAGCTGTGGAGTTTGTTGAATTGGGATTGGTGTAGGCACAGGTGCAGGTGCAGGCGTTCCTGCAGGAGGATGGGGGGTTGCTCCGTACGGTTGTTTGTTTTGAGCGGGTGTTGGTGCCCTTTTGAGCGCCTCTGTAGCAGCCTGAAGACTGGGATACGTTTGAGGAAGCATGGGCGAGTGAGTATTGGGGGTGGAGGGGTTGGGTGGTGACTGGTTGATGAATTGGTGGGTGGTCGGAGGCGCGGGGGTAACAGAACCGTTCGCTCTCCCATACATAACTGCAGGAGGTGGAGCTGGGGTTGCTGCTGTCGCTCTTTCTGAGGTAGCGGGCGACTGAGCCTGTGATACGGTGATAGAAGGCGTAGGAGCCTTTGTCGGCGACGGAGCTCTTTGAGCTGAGGCTGGGGTTGGTATTCGGTCGGGGTTAGCTTTCTTTTCTCGCCACTTCTGTACAGCGTCCAGAATTCGATAGCTGTGGGATGTAAGCTGGAGCATAGTGTGCATTCCATAGAATGTGCACCTTGGTGTTGCTCGAGTCTGTCTTGAGTTCATGAAGGACATGATCTTCGCTCTCCTAGCTTTGTCCGTTTCGTCCTCTTCAGGATCAGATGGAGCAGCCTTTCTCTTCAACGATAATGGAACTGTGGGTGTAGATACTCTCATAATATGGTTCGCAACTCGAGTGAGATGTGGATCGGGATCGAGACAAAGAGGCGGAGACGTAGCAAGCTGATTGTGGGACACATAAGTTGAGATAACTCATGAAGAAATAAGATAATACTCACAACGAGCCGCGCCTCCATCTCCAGCGCATCACGATCTGTCCATTTTCCGCCGAAACGCATATTCATGGCGCAAATGTCTGCCCACAAGGTTTCGGAATTCGGATGAAGGACCACACGCGTGCGTTCTGGTTTGTCAGGAGTGGGTTCCTTACTTCGTTGGGGTCGATAGTCCAGAAGCTCGACTATCATGCATCCTATTAAAGATAAACGTTCAAAATACTGGAGCACAAATGCCGGTATAAGCGCCCATACCGTCATAGAACGGAACCTTGGCAGCTTCGAATAGATCCAAAAAATCCACAGGTATCCGGTGAGCTCTCACATCGTCAAGAAGAGACTAAATAGAGGTCTTCAGTTGGTCACGACACAGAAAGATAAAACATACAGCAATCTGGTTGTTATAAAGGAACTTTGAACCATTGTTCAGGGTCCAGTGTTCGGGATACAAGTTCACGGTAAATGAAGGTGGGGAATCGACTGTCTTCTCTAGCAAGTTCTCAACAAAACGCGTCGTGTTGTAGCTTGCCATGACTGCATGAAGTCAAGGAGGACGACGGCGAAGGACAATGGGTGGTGGCGGTGGATAGACGGCTGAGGTAAGCCTCCATCGGCGTTCAAGCAATTAGCATCACGTGCAACAATATTTATCGACCTCAAGATGGACGCCCAGCTTCGCGAGGTAAGAAATCTGAGCAACTGTTAAGATACTGAGCTCATGCATTTACCAATAGCTCATTCCATTCTTACGCGACAGGAACCCCCAGGTTCGGCAGATCGCCCTTTCCCATTTACTACCACAGACACCGCCAGGATCGCCTCACAGAAACATTTTCTTTGCTGGTCAGACAGGCGGTCTAGGAGCAAAGACAAAAGAGACAGACATAATAAGGGATTTGAAAATTCTTTGCAGGGATCAGCTCGTTCGTCCGCGATCTTCGTGATCCTTTTGCATGTTTAACGTCTGTTTATTAGGACATTGCTCACGATGCATTTCGTGCCCTCGTTAATCTCTCAGATTCGCCTCTTCTCGTCGCATCGCTATCGGATACGACATTCCTAACATTCATCGTGGCCTATATCATCGTGTGTTGTCCGACTTAGTGCCCTATACCAGAGGCTAATGAAAAGAGTTCAGCACTCAAAATCTATCCTCGCAGATCTTGCATCGATGCTGCTCTCAAACCTTACTTCCTCTTCTTCAGCATGCTCCGCATTATTATCTCTCAAAGTCTCAATAATACCGGGTACTGAACCCTACGCGACTCAATCACGTTGTGGGACTAGCGCTCCTCCTGATCCATATCCCCCTGGCGAAGCTCGTGACGTCCTAGCTTTACCACTGCTACTTGAGGCCTTTGCTTCAGTCCAAGCCGAGTCCGATCCATCTAAACGAACGCGTAAAGGAGACTTGCACTTCCTTGCAAGCGTCTTTGCGAATATTAGCGTGGTATGTGCTACGAGGCGTACTTGAATGGCAAGATTCTCATCTGCGTTATAGTCGCCTGCAGGCCGGAACTTTTTCCTATCTGCACAACCATCCGATCCTTCAAAGCCAGACGAGTTAGAATATCCTCTTGCAAAAATAGTCTCGTTCACAGAACACAAGGACACCATTCGCAGAGGCGGTGTTGCCTCAACATTGAAGTCAGTTAGTTTCATCTCATCGTAAAAGCTATCTCGAACTAACCGTGTCTCTCTATAGGAACTGCGCTTTCCACGCACCTGGTCACAAAGCAATTCTCTCACCGGAGTCAGAGAAAATCGCTGTCTCTCCCTCTATAGCAACAGCGCCGGGTGTTGACGCCCTGCCCTATATCCTCCTTCCTCTCGCTGGCCCCGAAGAGTTTGAGCTAGAGGTTTGTCTTTCTTGATATCGGATCTCACGGTATAGTCATTCACGGGTAACGACTCCTTCAGGATCAAGAAAAGCTCCCAGAAGCACTCCAGTTCCTCCCACCTACAAAAACGCGTGAGCAGGATCCTACCCTCCGGCTGATTCACGTTGAGACACTGCTTCTGCTGTGTCATACGCGCTGGGGGCGAGACTACCTCCGTGGGCACGGTGTGTATGAGATCGTACGAGCAATGCATGAGAATGAGACAGTGGATAACGTGAGTGTGGTCTGTCATCATGATCTACTTGGGTTGATGGCCTCAAATTATTGTCGTAGATTTCCGAACATATCGAGAGGCTGGTGACGCTCATAAAAGGTGAAGAGCCTGCGGACTCGAAGGAACTCGAAGAGAGCGAGGGTATGATAAAGGATGACTACCTCGGTGCTCCAGAGGGTGCAGGGACAGTAACCAGGCAAATCGCAGCAGCTCCAGTTGACGAGGATGACGAGGATAATATAATTGAAGAAGTGTAGGGACCCACGTTGTGAGTTTGAATTATGTGATTTCACTCCGACCCTCTCACTGATGTACTTATCGCCGCTTGGCAGACATTATAATAGTGTTCAAGTCTCGCTTCAACGATGTCAACTAGAATACATCACAACCCGGTCACATAGTTCCTTACAAACCCTTGGTTAAAATTCCCTTTGTCGCCTTATCTATATGACTAGGACCAACATCAGGGAACGCATTCAATGCAACCTGCGTGAACGATCGGAGTAAGATTTTCGCGGTGTTCCCGCCCTTGGAACTGAGGAACATACTTTGAGTGCCGCTTTCGCCTCAGGACCCAACAATGCTCCTGCTATGACGCCCACCACCTCTTTGACGTCCGCCAGTCCCTTCATAAGATTACCGATAGCCTTCGTAATCGGTGCGTTACCAATGGCTATAATGGATTTCATGAAGGTATCTGCGAAGACATTCACAACGGCATTGTCGCAGGAGCAGAACCCGTTGATGCACGACGTGGAGTGCCCTGTGGTGGATTTTGGATTGTACGGGCACGAGCAGTCTTGAACTTTCTTGCATGATTTGCGCCTTCGTCGGGGAAGGAAGTTAACATCCTGATAAGATCTTAAAACAGGGGATATGAAACATACGGATTATTTGGCACAGTTGCGAAAGGCTCTGGGATTGGAGATCGGGTGCTCTGGAATGTCATGTGTTAGCCCATCTAAGAGGACTCAAAACCGACGTTTGATACCAGGCTATCTGCTTCGGGAACGGGACACGCTGTGGCGACAAGTGAAATCGCCAAAACAGAAAGAACTAGTCTGTATGCGTTGAGCAACATGAGTGAAGGTTTCTGAAAAGAAAGTGGATTTAGGCAGCCGGGCCTAGGAGAAGTACGTGGAACGACCTGCGTTGGGTATCCGTAAACCATACAAATCAATGGCTTTATATCCTGGCTGCGGTCCGTTTGTCAAGCATCAATTGCCCTGCCGGCAGTTTCGAGTTGAAACTGGGATCATTCGTAAAGGGACAGATGTTGTGAAGTTGCGACAAAATGAAGTAGAACCCGAGTAAGGAACCTAGGTACAAATAACATAGCGAAATACAGAGGCGTTCGGTAAGCCCTATACACAGAAATCTCATGAGCTCATCCATGATCATGACAACGGTGTATGGAGTAGGAAGAAAAAAGATCTCGTAAGAAATAGCAGCTTAATAGCCCACCGCGAGGGTCGAACTCGCAGCCTTCAGATGCCCTGCCTATGTAAGAGTCTGACGCTCTATCCGATTGAGCTAGGCGGGCTTGATGGGGACAATAAATAATTTAATCCAAAGCAAGATTGATATGTATGATCTTTCTCTAAGACTGTGGTACACTCCAGATCCGCAATAATATAGAACAGAATTTATGGAAGTTTTAGAGTCCTATTGATAATGCAACGGGCTGAAATAAAACCGACACGCGAGCGCCTACTCCCACTCAAAGGATTCTTCCCCAACACCCCTTTCTCCTACATCCCCGTTATTCTCAGAGTCTTCCCCTACAGAAGATAAAGAAGCTCAAAAATCAGTTTCAAGATCAAAGGCGCCATCTCTAATAGGAAGAGAACACACCTCGACTCAAAAGCGCATACCCCGTCACACTCACATCCGCACTCAATAAAATCTCTTTCAGCGTCATACTCTTCTCCCCAAGCTCAGCTCTGTATCTATACCCCTCCTCACCCCTCGTGCTATTCGCATCCTCATCACTGGCATCCGTCTCAAATCCAAGTGAAGGGAGCCGCGCTGCAGGCTCCATCCACGGATCCGGAAACGAGGATGACTCCTTAAGCGCACCACGTCCTATCTTTGGAGCCTTGGAGGTCGAGGTGAATATGCGGTTGACTTTGACTTTGCCTCTGCCTTTGGCGGTAGCATTCAAAGCGTCACTTGGCTGTGTTCGAAGGGTGTTCGGGTCTGAGGAGCCAGAGTTGAGCGTCGAAGTCTTTAAACTGGTGTTGGAGGACACAGAAGGAAGAGCGGGGGAGAACGCGTTGTGCATATCAATAGTGTCGATCATATTAGTGACTGCGTAGTCATCATCATCGTTAGAGGCTGGATCGAATGCCGACGGCCTGCATTGAGCATGCGCAGCGAGCGACAGGCGGATGGACTTCCTCGGCTTTGGCTTTTCCTTTCCTCTGACCTTCGGCTTCCCAATCGCTCTCATCTGATCTTGTTTCTCTCCAACGGCGTCACGTTTGGTTTCGTGTCCCATACTAGCACCCACACGGGGTATCTTTGATGACTCAGAAGTCTTCTTGCCGCCTCCATAGGCCCTGCCCGCTCTAGCACCAGAACTCGCATGCTCCTCGGACCCAAGCTCAGCATATGGCAGCCTCACAACCGTACTAACGTCCGGCACAGGCGGGTACGCCGGCAACATTCTCTCCCGAATCTCATCTATCCGTTGTTCAAGGGTCTTTTCATCTTCTTGAAGCCCTGCACCGGCGGGACCAAACGCGGCGATGAGCGCAGGAGTCGGTTCCGTCTACATGGAATTGGATGGTTAGGGTACGAGGCTGAAGGAACTTGGAACAAAAGGATGCGTACATTGAAATCGACCTCAATGATTTGGCCTGATAGCTCCAACTCTGCTGAAGGCTCCCACAGGTCTAGCTTCAATTCAAGCTCAAGCTCAGCGGGATCTTCGTCAATGCGTACGGGGGTGGGGACGATGGCCACAGGACGGTTCTCGGCCTCAATGGCACCAATTTCCTGACCTGACCCTGCAGGTGTAGGCCTTTTAGTAGACGCAATGGTAGCGCCGTTGCGCGTCAGTGTTGATTCGGATGTCGTCCTTGGTGGTAGCGCAGCAGACTTTGCCACTACCGGGTCACGCCCAACTTTCCCAGGAGCACCTCCCTTGAGTCGCGAGCGAGCCAGAGAGTCTTTTGCTGCCAGCCCATTCGCGTTTTTCGCGGTCATGGTTGCGTTTATGATGGGTTTGGACGCTGATTTTGGTTTTTGGTTGGTCAAGGTCCCAGTAACCTTAGGCTTCCCGACGACAACGGCAGTGGTAGTGCTGCTGCTGAGTTTCCCGCTGGCAACCCTACTGCTACTAGTAGTATTGCCCTTCTTCGCATTAGCATTCGTGCTTGTGCTCCTACTAGCGGTAAGAGAAGACATTGCGGGGGCGTTGGCATTCCGGGTCGTCTTTCCACTGACGCTGGTGCTGGGCTTCCCGTTGATAATAGGCCTCCCCTTCCCCGAGCCAGTGACCTTGGGTTTCTGGCTGACAGTGACGTTGGCGACACGAGCCTTGACCACGACATCGTCCTTCTTCTCCTTCTGTGTCGCCTTGCTACCAACAGTAGCGTCATCCATAACACCACTACCACGTTTCCTCCCATCCAGCCTGGCCCTTTCCTCCCTAATCCGGCTCAGCGCGTTCCCGAGTGCAGCGTGCATCTGTTTAAGAGCTGGCCCGTACTGCTCTGATAAATACATGTCCGCGCGAATACGGGTATGCGTAGCGGCAGCGTTATGAGCTGGCATGAACGTCGATGCGTTCATCGATGAGGACATGGAAGCCGCAGCTGCTTGAACATAACTATGACCAGGTAGGGGTGATAGGAAAATAGGTTTTCGCAGTTTCTTGAGATGTGTCGGATGGTGGGCTGCTGCGACTGGTAGTGGGAGGATTTCGAGTTGGGGTTGGAGTCGGCTTTGGTCTTGATCTTGGGCTGGTGTGCGTGTAGTGGGATGCGTGGCGAGGTTCTAAACTTTTCTTATTAGTAAAACATACACCTGTAATCGTGGCAAAGAATCAGCTTACGTCCAAATTTTGGGCTTCGTCTTTGGGTTGCTCAACACCGATGGCTTTTTCTAAAAACTGTAATGCCAATTCCTCGTTTCCTTGCCTATTTTTAAGTCTGTGCACCCGTTTATCTCCACCTGATTGAAAACCCAGGGAGGCCCATGTTCGTAATAAATCTTGACGTCTCGATTTGACGAACGCGATGAGTGCGGGAGTAGGAAGAGCGGAATATTTTGTCTCTGTGGTCATGTTGGATTGGGAGGCGAGGCGATTCTGAAGAATGTGAATTAGCAAATAACGAAACTCGAAGGTAGGTATTCACCTTCAATGCAGACAACTCTGCCTCGCTCTGAATAAGCACCGAAGCAGCTTGAGCCCATGCATACCTGGCAACTTTGGATTGAGCGAGAAGCGCGAAGTAGGTAGTTGGGTGGATCTGCAGGGCAGCCTCAGGCTATGAAATCAATGTCAGCACATGTATGCGTATGCGTTTAGAAAAAGAGCACACCTCGATTTGTTCAAAGGAGTTAATCGTAGAACGCTTGGATTTCGATACAGACAAGGCCAATGCATGCGTCGAGAGGGAGAGCAAAAGACGTTCGAATCTGGGGATTCAAAATTCGGTATCCACATAAACTAACATATTAATTGAGGAAAGAAGGGGTTAAGGGGAACATAACCGTACCTGTCGCCATGACATTCTTCCAATAATGATTTTCGCACAATTACATCTTTCCACCACCAACCCAATGCCAACGAGGCAGGACTATCATTGGTCTGAAGCTCTTTGCCTGAGTTCGGTTTTGCCTTTGTCTTCACTCCAGGCGCAGCAGTAGACGCAGGTCGAGCGCCAGATTGGTTTTTTGACGACGTAGGATAGATACAAGCGTGTCGTAGAGCTTCGAGATATTTTGACAATGACGTCCGAAATGTAAGTGAGTCAGACGGTGTATGGCACGGGTAGGTGCCCAGAATCTACAAAGAACGCATAAATGGCAAAATCCTGCTTTTAAAAACGCGTAAAAAACACGTACGCCTTTCGCTGTTCCCTCGATCTTGGCGACGAGAAAGTATGCGATGTCTTCTAGGATCTTGATACGTTCCTTGAGGCCACGAACCTGCGGGTCAAAGATGGCGTGGTCATATTCTGGCCTGTTAGCATGCGGGTATTCGAGGATGTGGAGGTTGATGAGGAGGATCAGTGGGATTGGCAGCGAGAGTATGGTGGTCGCCATTCAAGCCATTATGATTGCGTAAATAAACATCGACAACCACCACTACCATCGGACTCTTCAACCGCAATTTCTCAAGCTTCACGTCTGCCTCTTTCTCATGTATTCAATTGTCAATCCATTTTTAACGCCCTTCCAGCGATGAAAGGGTACTCTGTGTGATGGCCTGCTGTGTTTGAGCTGGGCGCGCTGGGCGCCGACCAGATTCACAACTGCGGGCCACCGTGCCTTGTACCTTGTTGTGTTATCTCTGCGATTCACTTTACGTGGGGTAGTGAAGTGCCGCCCACCGTCACATTATTGGTACGTGATTTGTAAATTCTAAAGAGAATGACTCCTCACACGTCTTTTTGGCTACCTTCACAGATTATCGTCATTTGATCCATCATTGTTATAAAGAAAGGGCATGACCATCTGAAGACTCCATATTTTCTAATAGTTGACCCAGTGGTCCGGCTGGTTGTGATAATATTGTTGGGGCACCAGAGTATGGATGAGCCACACAGGCCTTGGCAGGTCCAAGTACGTGTCGATGCCCTACCTCCAAGCCCATCAACTGATTTCAAACACCAGCTTAATCAGGCTCTTTAAAATTAGTCTTCATCTCAAACATATGTATTGATCGTCGCAAGTATCCTACTAGCGACACCGGCGCAAAATGGCAATCTCTACACACATGTGCACTCCCACTCACACGGCCGATTATATCGTGGCTTCCTATCTGTCGTGGTATGTACGCTGCGTACCTTGGAGATTTTGTGGATCATGATCATCGTCGCGACTGTGAGAGAACTAAGATGAAGAGGGCGCTTTTAAGGTGCTTGGAAGGATCTTTTCAATGCACAATAACCCCACAATCATGACGCCTGAAGAGCGTATGCTAATTCAAGACCTTGGAATTGTTGTCATTAATAATTTCGGCAGCATCGTGACTAGCGGCTTACTCCAAGGTACGAGGGTACCCAATCCAACAACACAATCCCCATGCTGATGGATCACTGTGTCGTCAGGAATCTTCTCGTGCACAGTGTGCATTCATATCCTAAATGTTCTGTACGTACATATCCATATCTCATCCCCTTTCGTATTCTAAATTATGATCATTAGACAACGAGGATTTGGCACCCGAGCCACAAAAATCCTGTTCGCTTTATCGATCATAGGTTTCGTCCTGAACATCATGGGCCTGGCGAGTATCCTAGCCATCGTCGCCGTGGAGCTCCGAGCCGTATTCCTCAATTCACTTAGAACTATCGATGTAAAATTTCTTCAATCCGTAAATAATGAGCTATTTGCCGCCGACATCATTACAACATGGTCCGCAGAGGGGCTGGTACGTCTACGCATACCACCTTGGTATATTCATGATCAAACGATTCGTATGACAGCTCGTGGTGGTCGATTGTATCGTCGTTTGGAGAGCATGGGTCCTTTATTTCGACCGCAAATGGATTATGATACTTCCTCTCTTACTATTGGCTACGACATCCAGTGAGCCGACATTTCTCCCTTTTAACTACTTACAGATGTTGAACTTTGAACGCTAATATCTGATTCTTTGTAAGGCTTATCTTTGGCCAGCGTCATCCTCGGATCCCGACCTTCCCTAATAATCGCAAGTGACACCCTAGGATTCTCGACGATCCTTGGTTCGCTTGAAAATGCGTCTCTATATACTTCGTTAGCTACAAATGTAGTGGCCACCCTCTTGATTTTAGGCAAATTCTGGTAAGTTATATGCAACCTCAACTCCAGGAGCTTATCGTTAACACATTGATAAGGGAACACCGAAAGGTCCTCCGTCAAGTCCACCATCATAAAAAAATCTCGGGCGCAAGTAGGGCTTTGCTCATCCTTATCGAGGCCGGTGCATTTTACATCATATTGGAAGTATGTACAAGTACTAGCCTCATTGGTTGAATAATTCACTATTCTGAAAATGCATCTAAAGGTTTTCACCATATTCAGCGACACCGTGAACTTCCCCAGCGCTCCCCTTCTCAATCAAGTCACGAATGGCCTCTTCCAAGAAATGGCGGTGAGCTGATATGGCTCACATGTACGCTGAGATAACTCAAAGACCAACTTTTAGGGGATGTATCCCATCATCGTCACTCTTTTAATTCAAATGCGGCGCTCTCAAGTCGAGACGCTTGAATTCAGCACGCTGCCAAGGCGCGGAGCTATTGATGTAGAGGCCTCAGTACCTGATAACGGGAATTCACCCGTCGAGCACGCTCCGCTGAGTACTAACTGACCGAATGTTTGAAGAGGCACGTCAGTCTCAGCGCCCCACGCAGAGAATAAGCATAAGTATAAGAATAAGCAAACTGGATACCAGGAGGGGCACGCATTGAACGAACTTGCATCCTGCGGATATATTCTTCTAAGCTAACAAGAATAATTACGTTGGTTTTAATTGCCTACTGGATAATTTGTAGATTTTAGGACTCACATATGGATACGGCACTAAGCATGATTTCCTTCTCCATCATCCTGGTGTTCTCGCAATTCTTGTCTATCCTCGCAGTCCTGCGATAATTCAATTGTCACAACACTGTCATGAACTCTGGCAATCGAAAATGTTGCGTGGACGACGAATATTGTCAAGGCTGGAAAAAGCATCTATCGAAGAATATTAGAGCATGTAAACATAAATTAACCAGTCGATCCTCACGGCAAGGGAAAGGTATATGGACTCGGATATAGTACAGATTAATGAGCCCGCTCGGTTTTTGGGATTAACTGCAAAGGCTAAAATAGTATAGATGAGCTAAACACAGCCATCGTAGTATCATGCGTGAGTTCTTGTAAATGGCTAAATAACATACCTGTAGCACATTGTAGACTGCGCCTGACTCAGCAAGAAAGGCAACAATGTGCCATACTCTGGACATTTCCCGAAACGATCGAAGATGAGCCAAATTCCTGCGAAGAAATCTCAGATGTCGCCTGTATACGTATACATTGAGCCGGTAGTTTATGGTTAAAATTTATTGAGATCGTCGCACCATAAGGTCCAGCTAACAAAGACTGTGGCGAAAAGGTTTGTTAACCACGAAAAGATCAAAGATGTACCCGCCAGCATGGCGACTACGTCATTTGCATGACCCATGTCACGGTGCATTTTATCATATGTTGTAGAACTTGAGTACATAGTTACAGTAGCTATCGAAAGTGCTGCATTACTTTGAATTAAACGTCAAGTTTGTGAAATGACAAGAAAAGACATACTGCAAGAAGAACCCCATAAGACAAGACTGACACATGATGCCCATCGGCCCCTTCCTAAGATGACCCAGGCCCGCCACAATATGAAACCAGTATTGATTAGGGGCTATAAGTATAAGCATCAGTTATTTCAAGTTCATCATGAAAGCCCGACACTCACAATTATAATTGTTTGCATCCAAGTCCCAACTATGCAGTAAAGTAGCCAAACCATGCGGTTGTAGCTTGTGAATCGTACACTGAGAGGCTGGGTATCAGCCGAAGTCAAATTCCTCGTTAACATTTGAGTGAAAAGAATGATATTGATCAATAGGTTCACAGTTGACGCTGCGAAACCTAGTGAAACGACTGTCAATGGTAGCCATGATCGGCGCCTTGGTTATACTCATAAAATCCTGGCATGAGAATAAAGCAAAGACCGACTCACTTGGTAAGAAGATTGATAACAGTTATGAAAATCCAGCACGTAGGCACTGTCGAAAGAGTTATACTCAGAAATCCTGAACACGGGACACCCGGCGGGGACTTTACTTACTGCATAAAAAGATTGGTATTACGACCTCTTCCACAATATTTTGGATAATGGCTCTCCCGAGTTCTTGCAATAACAAGCGATCCTCAGGGGTCATGCTCTCCACAAGAGGTGCGAGTTTGGAATGTGTTGCTCGGGCTGCAGGTTAAATGGGTAGTCGAGGGCTCAGATATGCACAGCAGAGCTTAATTTGCTTACATTTCATTCCACACAGCGCTCTAGTAAAACATCACAGTGATCTTAATCCAGTGATACTAGTAGGTTTTTGAAGTTCCTTGATGCGAAAAGCGCAGTGAGATCTTGCAATACACTTCGAGCATCAATGCTCCTAGTGCTCGTCACGGTATGGAGCGAAGAGGAGCAGGCACTAGGGCAAATGACACACTGGCTCGCCAATTGAATATAATCAATTTATATCTGCAGATTAATCAGAAAGGTGTGCATGTGAGCCTTTTTATCAAGACGTTTTCATCCTGCAGTGACACCTATACTCCTTACAGCTTCCACGTTCCAACATACGACGAGATATGCCACCCCAAATTTTGGCGCTGAGAGAATGACCAAGAAGCGATGTTGAACACAAGAACAGAGTAAACAGGAGATCCAAGGCCAAATTTGAAGGGTCTGGCTCTGATGGTGAACGGATTTCGGAGTCCGGACATGATTTGGTGCTGACCACCACCTTCGCGCTTACTATCCTAACGAATGATTTCAACTTATAAACATCCATTCAAACACAGATCCAGACCTAAGCCCAGCCTAAACCCAGGCCACCGAGAAGACGACCAGCCCAATGAAAGCATCGACAAACGACGGGCGGTTGGACCTCCTGCTATAGGCATTGCAGTACCTTTGTTAACGCGCCCATGGGGTTCAGGTGTAGGCCGCGGACGAGGACGTGGTTGGCAACGTGGAATCTCGCAGGTTAGAGGGGGCTCACATGCTAATAGAGGGAGGAATACTGCGCATTCACAGAATCAACGCATGGGATATTCTAGTCAATCTACCTCGGATAGTCGTGCACTTATATCTGAACGTTCAGAACCTCCGCCTGTACAGGAACAACTCTCGCAACAGAAACAGCAAGCACAAGGGAAACAACGCTATTATCCACCGGCGGTGGCGAATCAGCCAGTCGCTGCACATCCTGTCCCCTATGCGTTGATGGAAGCGTTGACGGTTGATACTACGCATAATAAACGCCCACTTGACGTGGATACGATTACAAGTCCTACTAAACGCAGACGCATCGATGAATCCAAAACCAAAATCAAGCCGATCCTACCGCGTATTCGTGTTCCAGTGAAGACTGAGGATGCGGACATATCACTACCCTCTCCAGATCTAGCAGCCTTACTGTCAAATCCCTCGCCCTCAGTCAAACTAGAACGCCGTTCTCCATCTCCAGTTCTCACTCGCCGTCTAGTCACTGAAGCCTGTGCATTCTATCCGCTTCCACCGAACTGTCGCAAAACGCTTTTAGATCGCCCGCAAAATCAACCTCGACCTAACCCGAGCTACATAGAGAACAGACGCGCGCTGGCTACAAAGGAGAAGAAGGCTTTGAATGTGAAGGGGTTGAAAGCTGTTAATGTGCTATTTAGGTACGGATTTCCTAGACATTCACATTGTCCATTTACCCTATCTTTATTCTCTTTCTTATTTGGACCTAGGGAAGATGGGATGGTTATTGAATGGACGAGCCCTGTTCCGGTCTGGAATGATACTTTACTCCCAGAATCGATGCCCGCGGTTGCCCCTGGACCTTCATCTCCCCGTTTATCCCGTCCAAAAGAGTCTCCTCCTGCACCAGGACCATCATCACTGCTACTCTCAGATTTATCACCAACCCAAACGCAACCCCATTCTCCTTCTCAGACGAAAAAACGTCGCGCACCTGCCTCTCTCCCGATCCCAATCCCCATTCCTCGAACGAAGCACCAGCCTCTTGAGCCCACCGCTAACGGACCTCGTGAAACCATCGAAATAATCGATGTCGATGACGATGGTGATGCTAGTGCAAGTGATAGCTTTGCTCATACCACAGCCAGCCCTTCCCTACGAAAAAAGAGACCCAGAGATTCGCCGATTGTGTCACCACCTACCGCGCCTGGAACAGACCATGTGAACACTGCCGCAACTGTGAAACCCACAGAACTCGAGAGAGGTGTTGAGCCTGGACCGCCCATAATACCAGAGACGAAGAGAAAGCCCGTTCCTCTGCCTCCTTTACGGCGGGACCGCGAATTGCAATCCCAAAAAGTACAGCAGGGTCGACAACAGGAACAAAAGAGGGAGGAGGGGCCGAGGATAGCAGGGGTAGATTCAGAACAATTGGGTTCGATGCCTGTGGCGGTGGAGAACGAGACGCTGGGTGAGAGTGACAGAAGGACGATGATGGAGAGTCCACATCTGCGCGGGGTTGATGAAGTTCAGGCTGAGGTTTTCGATGTTGATCAGGAAGAGGACGAGGTGGATGAAGTGGAGCGGGGGGCAGTTGAGTTCTTAAATCGGTTAGTTTTCAACGCCTTCCGTTTTATCCATACCTATTGATGCCACCATACAGGTACATACACACTTTCGATACGGACCCACAAGCGCTGCAGAGCGCGTACGCGGAAGAAGCGATGCTGTCGTGTCGGGTGCTTTCGATCCCGCGTTCAGGTCCGAGCCCTTCATCCTCGACTATGCCCCATAACAACATCCAACACCCACATCTGATAAAAACCCACACTCCATGCTTGATAACACAATCCCTCGTTGCGCTCTCTGAAGCATACAAGTTCCTTCCATGTCGTAGTGACGATGTCGGTGAAAGTATTGTGGACTTCCACTATGACGTCGCTCCGCTCGGGAATGGAGTCGACTTTTTAGGCTCAAGTGGGGATGGGAGCGGAAAGAAGAACCAGTGTGAAAATGGGGTGCTAGTATGCGCTCATGGCGGGATTGTCGAGCTCGAGAGCGGTGGCGAGAGTAGGAGGGGCGTGATGAGGGGTGTGGATCTGGTTTTTGTACTACAACATCGCAGAGCTATTAAAGGAGATGAAGAACAGGAAGCATGGCCATTGGTTGTGGTATCGCAGCAGGTTTTTATTCGAGGGCTTCCGGTGCCAGTGGTGCAGGGACTCGTAGATGACGGAGAAGAGGAATTTCCTTGGTTACATTAGGGATAAAGGGATTGTACGCCTACATACATAAACCAATAACTTTTCATCCATCAATCTCAACCATCTTGGTCGATTCTATTATTTCAGTAAAAAGCGTAATGGATGTGAAAGCATAGGAAGAGAGCCATGCGTGATTTTGAGGGCTTGGATATTCAAGCTTTTATCAAGTTTAAGTTACAGTACAGTCCATGTAAGTTGAAAGACGCTCAGTTGGTATAGAATGATGGTAGAAAGCCGGTCTAAATGCCGAGGCCCAATCAAGGCAAAGTTCCCACCCTCGCACAGCCACCTTGTCCTGTAGCGATCATTGCAAAATCTGTCCCCCACCCGCCAACCGACACTAAAATCCTCAAGAAAACGACGAGATGGTGAGTCCATGCTGCCTCAGACCGATCCATTCAAGCCTCGAGACCATATTGGTGCTGGATTGCGTGCGTTGGAGTTGTAGGAAGGGCTGG
The DNA here is from genome assembly GCA_018854895.1 of Tricholoma furcatifolium. Classification (NCBI taxonomy): domain Eukaryota; kingdom Fungi; phylum Basidiomycota; class Agaricomycetes; order Agaricales; family Tricholomataceae; genus Tricholoma; species Tricholoma furcatifolium. The sequence goes on from JABAJV010000152.1 coordinate 16,210, forward strand.
ATTGGGTGGATTGGTTGGTGTCCGGTTGGATGAGGTTGGGCTGGGTCGGTGCCTTTGGTGGAATTTTGGCCTGGCTTGGATGCATAGGCGTTGTCTCTGGATCCATGGGTGGAGAATATTGTCTCGGGGCTGCTTTTGCGCTCTACGCGCTTATTCGTTCTGTGTTGAAGCGTTGGTCGACGATGCTGATTGACTTTCTTTTCATCTTTGTAGACGAAAGGTACCTCGTCCTTTGGGTACGTTACCATTCCCTGATCTTTCCTGAACCTTGCCCTCATCATTTTTTTCGTCTTTTAGTAAGAGACACACCAAGTCCCACACGATCTGCCGTCGCTGCGGCAACCGTGCCTTCCACAGGCAACACAAAAGTGCGTGCCACTCCTTCCTATTCACGTTGGATATCGACTAACTTTAAATTCTATAGCCTGCGCACAGTGCGGATACCCCTCTGCCAAGCTGAGGTCGTATGAGTGGGGCCAGAAGGCTAAGCGCAGAAAGACCACTGGTACCGGCAGGATGCGCTACTTGAAGGACGTGTCGAGGCGATTCAAGAACGGCTTCAGGTGAGTTCTTTCTCTTCGGTATTTAGAAACAATTTAACATTTTTATTGTTCTGTAGGGAGAACACAGTGGCCAAGAAGAGGGTTACGAAGACCGAGGCGTAAAGAGATTCCGGGACGACGTCTACCACCACATATTGCATTTACGCTACTACATGCCATATGTTCATGCACACAAATATTATGCATAGCTCTCCAGCCTATACCATTTGTTCTTTGAGTGAAGTTTGTCTATGTCGGCGTATATGGAGTTGGCCTACGGGATCGGACTGAAGGACCGAAGGACCAAGACGATTTTCGCTTCTCTCTGGTGAACTGTGGAATCTGAGAACGGCTTCTATATATGCTACCTTAATCTGAGTTCTGACGTCGCTGAACCTATACTACAGATTCTATGTGCGACAACATTCGAAAGTTCAGTGCGCAGAGGGTCATCGATGTCAATATTGTGATCACTGATAAACCGACCACGGTCATGGGAGTGGTCTGGTCTCAGATTCTCAATCCCGGAATACCGATGTCCCGAAGGGTATAATAATTATTCACAACAAATTCCCGCTGTCTTGAAAACCGCTTCCACCCCACCCATTCAGACCGTACGCCATGAGACCAAGTACCCTCCTACGCCAACAGTTGAAATATGGAGGAACAATCGTGCGTCCCTGATTAACGTCTCTTGGACTCTGCTGATCTGTTTTGCTTCACCACTGGTAGGTTGCTCCGGGCGTGTACGACGGAATATCAGCACGGCTGGCTCTAGAGGCTGGGTTTGACGTGTTGTACATGAGCGGCGCCTCGACAACAGCGTCGATGCTTGGTCAACCCGATTTGGCGATTGCGACACAACACGACTTCGTTCAGGTTCGCAACTCTCGCAATATTCATGCTTCAACCTTTCCACTAATCTCAACGCCTTAGAATGCAACCATGATTGCTGGGCTTTCGCCAGCCACACCTTTGATCTGCGATGCCGACACAGGGTACGTTTGACCACTTACGTTATTATCCGAGACTGGAACGGTGGGCTGAAACTATCGCGGCCAGTTTCGGCGGCCCAGTCATGGTAGCAAGAACTGTGACTGCTTATGCACGCGTAGGTGTCGCCGCTCTCCATATCGAAGATCAGGTTAGTGATTCTTGCTCCTATCCTTTTATGTGCTGCTAATACTTCAACAGATCCAAACCAAGCGTTGCGGTCACCTCCTCGGAAAACAACTCGCCGAAATCCCCGAATTTCTCGCTCGCATTCGTGCAGCAGTCGCCGCTCGTGATAAGCTTCCTGACTGCGATATCGTCCTTATTGCACGAACAGATGCTGCACAAGGATATGGTATGGACGAGGCGCTTAAAAGGCTAAAACTAGCGATTGAGGCTGGGGCTGATGGTATGTTGGACGTATCCTTGATGCCTTGAGAGAGAAGAGTTCTGATTGGTGTCGTCAAGTTGCGTTTTTGGAGGGTGTCAGGAGTCGTGAAGAGCTTGAGCGAACGGTCAAGGAACTTGCGCCTACACCTGTACGCATTTCTCTATACTTCCTCTCGGCACCGTTTGTCTGAATTTCTGCGTCGCTAGGTCCTTCTGAACGTTGTACATGGCGGATCTACTCCAGACTTCACTGTTGATGATGCCAGAGAAATTGGTGTCAAGATCGTCAGTACGTGGATTCATCATTCCTCCGAAGAGATTTCCCTCCGTGTTGATCTCTTAATCCAGTCTTCCCTCTGATATCCTCAGTTCCCGCTGTCCATGGAATTCGCACAGCGCTTCAATCGCTGAAACGAAGCGGCTCGGATTTGGAAAGCGCCCAGGGGATGGGGCCCAAACAGTTCTTCCAAGTCATGGGTAAGTTTCAATAGCGCGGCGATCTATCCATCTACTGATTTGGCGATGATCAATATAGGTCTTGATGCTGCGATTGAAATAGACAAGGCTGCAGGAGGTGAAGCTTACGGTAAAGTATGAATAGTGGAACATGTATCAAACATTTGATCCTCGATACTCAACGTAAGAACTGTATAAATTACTATCGTTATCAGGTCATAGTATATCTGATAGTCCCTTGTATCCTCATTGTCCATCAGCCATATATCGACGTGTGCATGCGACCTATGGTTTAATAACATGGGGCATCTTTAAGGACTGGTACAGTCTGAGCGAGTGTCGTTCGCGCCCACTGCCTTTTCTCCACGATCCACGCTGCTTCTCCATCTCGAATTGGACCATACTTGGTCAGCATTACCAAAGCCAGGAAGACGCTATACCAGATGCGTTTCGTGTTTTGCCGTTGGAACACCAATACCGGGCCTCCGCCTCCACCTTTATACCCCTCTAAGAACGCTGCACTTGGGCCATCACCTTGTGCTACATTATCACCCATCATAAACGCTTCTAACAATGGATCGCCCCAAATGGCGTGAGCGAGGTTGGGTAAGATGGCTGCAATCGTCCCAGGTTCGGCAGTAGGACCCGTAGCGGATGAGGACAAGGACGAGGACGGTAGTGTAATGTAAATGTCATCCTCCGATCCAGTAAACCACACCAAAGATGGGACCTCCACATCGTCGAAAAGGAAAGATCCAATCGCACGCGAAAAGTAGAGTCGTATGTCGGAATACGGAAGGTTCACCCCGTACGCGGCCTCATTATTCTCCACCTTGTTTAACAGGGCCTCAAAAAGGTCGGTAAAGGTTTCTTGCCAATTGAAGCCAGTGTCTGCTGGAGGCATCTGGGTGTCCTCAAGCGTTGGCTGGCCATACCAGTCATTCTGTACACCGCTGTGTAGCTGACCTAAGAATGCGCCGAGAAGCAGGTCTATGGACACCTCTGCTTTCTCCGACAGTAGGCCTAGCTCCCGAGCAGCGGGAAGAGGTAGAATCGAGGAGGAAGGAAATGGCGAAGGGGGAGAAAGAAGATACGGGAAAGGTATTATGGATTGGGCAGTGTCGAGTATGGATTCTCGGATTGGGATTCTAGTTTTCGTCCGAATCATTGTCAATATCTTGGCAATGAGGGGGAGAGGATTCTCATAGTATACCCCCGGCGTAGAAGGCTTGGACCGCGCAATTGTTATGAAACATGACGAGGTGGGCGTCGAAGCGGAAGTCGTTCCCTGCTTAAGAAGGTCGGCAACATAGGTTTTAAAATCAGGAGTGTGGCTAAAAAAATGCGTTTAAGCGAAGCAAACTACAGAGAGATCGGAGTGATTGACCTGTATCCTTCATTATGGAGCTCAACTAACTTGGCGATACTGTACTGATCGGATGACCAGTGGTAGTCGACTATTTGTTGGGCCTGACCCAGGCTTATGGATAGATCGCCCTCGGCCATTCAGAGAATAGTAACCCTCTTCAGCTGCATAGGAAGATGCTAGAGATGATAACGATGGATCTGTACTTGTAAGTTTGCTGATAAGATGTACCATTTCATCACTGATCTAATCTATGTTCAAAACCATCACTCCTGACACGTAACTTTTCCCAACTTACCAAGGATCACCCAAGACCAGGGTTGTTATTACCCAGAGTAGGATACTTGCGACAGGAAGTAAAATACGCTATTTGTTTTTGTAAACTTGCCTTTCAGTTTCCTGACATATTCAGCTGTCTTAAGAGGCCCGCGATGCACATTAATGAATACATAAACTCGAGCCAAGGCCTAAATGTGAAGCTTTGATGCGGGAGCAATGTTATGCCATGATGAGTCATACGTGAATTCTCTGGCGCTAGTTTCCCTCACGCATGCGCCCTTGAAGCTGTCGAACGAAGCTATTTCTGATGCTCTTTCTCGCCAGCGAAGTACACATGACAGCACAATGGGAAATCTATAGCAAGAATAGGCCATATGAGCGCCGTTGCACCACATTACAGAGCTTCTAGACCAAAAAGAAGACGCATTGCAGGACTTGATCATCCTGCCACAGTCACCATCTAGCGCTTGTTACGATACCACCTGACAAAAAGAGCATGCAAAACTTGCTAAAATAGACGTGAGTACAATCGTGAAATCTGATGTTCTTCAGCGCCGGGGAAAAGTCCGTGAAGCGTATGGGTTCCTGCCTATATGTAGCAAGCTACCCCAAATTGAAGAACCTGCCCCTACAGGTATCCTACTTCGAAAGAGATGGCAAAAAAGCACAAGCGCAAGACCCATCCGCCTCCTCTTCTCAAGGACTATATCCCACGCCAAGCTCCCGAGACTCAGGGACCAACCACAGGTGGTCTCTTAGTCTCCGAAGAATATACGAATGCCGTACAGAAGTGCCGGGAAGATGTCAAGGCGATTGTCGAATACTCTCAAAAGACTGGCAGAAAGTTCAGGTTCGTAAACAGTCTTATGTTTGGCTATCAAACTAATTGGTACATTTTTTAGGGATGTCGAATTTGATCTTGAACTGGATCGCAGGAGATGCCTGTTCGGTCTTGTCTTGAACAAGTCGCCAGAGCTCAAACCTACGGATGCCGAGCGAGTTACGGAGATTTTTTTGACGCCAAAATTCTTCGTCGAGGGTGCCGATCGTAGCAACGTTGTTCAAGGGTCCTTGGAGGACTGCTGGTTCTTATCCGCACTGGCTACAATGGCGAATACCCAGGAGAAGCTTCTAGAGAAACTCTGCGTCCAGGCTAGTTACTTTCCTTCTGATGAGTTAGTTTATTGATCTTTAACTCACCGCTCAGCGCAATGAAGACGTGGGAGTCTATGGTTTCGTATTTTTCCACAATGCCAAGTGGGAGCCGGTCATTATCGATGAGTAAGTTGCTTTTGTTCACTGACGCAGTTTTTGCTGAGGTCATAATGCGAAGTTTCCTCTACGTATCTGTTCCCAAATTCGAAGAACTGCGTAACCATGAAAAACAGCTATATCATTACAATCAACAACTTTATGAAGAATTTCAAGCGACTCATGGTAAATTCGTATATTTTGCCAAGTCCGGAATTGAAAACGAAACGTGGGTGTCATTGATTGAAAAGGCCTATGCAAAGCTCCACGGTTGTTATGCTGCTCTGAGAGGCGGGGATACCGGGGAAGCCATTGAAGACTTAACAGGGTATTGTCGATCTATGCTATAATAATGATTTTCGCTAACTATATGGCAAATAGAGGTGTCTCGACGCTGATCTCACCAAAGGTACTATGAAATTCACATTTTTTTTCTTGCATGGTGGTGACCAAGAGCAATAGGATATCCTATCTCGAGACGCTTTTTGGCGCGACGAACTATTGAATGCGAATATAGACAGGTTATTTGCCTGCTCCTTCGACTCATCTGCGCACAGTACTGTCAACGGTCTCATTTCAAACCACGCATATTCGATCCTTCGAGCAAAGGTGTGCGACGGAAACCACCTACTCGTGATTCGAAATCCGTGGGGAATAATGGAATGGAGGGGGCCCTGGTCAGATGGTTCTAAGGAGTGGACCGAAAAGACTATATTGTTTTTGAAGGAACTGCAGCATTCCATTAACGATGCAGATGGACAATTTGTCATGGAATGTGAGTCCATATTTTATAGAACTATACACATCTCATTTCTCTGATCGCGCCACTTTAACACTAGACAAAGACTTTCTTAGTCACTGGCAAACAATTGACCGGACGCTGCTATTCAATGCATCTTGGATAATGTCTTCTCAATGGCAGAAGGTTTCGCCGCGCTCCTCCTTTGACTCGGGATACGGCGACATTTCCTGTGTGTTTCCTCTTTTGATGTTGATCTTTTTCTAACGAAACTATTTAATAGTCACGATATCTCTTGAAATGGCATCGCCGGCAGTCATAGCCCTCTCTAAGCTTGACGAGCGACCCTTCAGAATGTTTTCTTTGCCTTCCTGGTCTTCCTGGTCCTTTGATTTTGTTGTCTTCAAAAGGGGAGAAACTAGGCCCTGTGACATATCGTCTCCTTCCCTGTCGCGTTCTCGCAGTGTCAACGTATATGTTCCCAATCTCTTGGCTGGGGAGTATGTTATACATGTTGAGCCATTTGCTGCATCGTTTTTGAAACTTGAAAAAGCTCTTAAAATAGGTTCGCCTCATCCGTCATGATTCTCCAGAGGATGATGACTTGGCCTCGAACACAAAAGAATCAACCTCCGGGTCATCGTCAGATCACCACAGTTC
>JABAJV010000153.1:0-25465 GCA_018854895.1 Tricholoma furcatifolium
TTCTTCACTTGGTTCAGCGATGAGCAGCCTCATCTCTGCCGTTGCCTGGGTGCGACGCGGAGTCTCTGCACAACACCCACAAAAATATGTTCTAGACAACCAGGAACTCGAGCGTGTCAGTGCTCTTGCCCGGATCGAGCTCGAAGATGCCCGTGTAGAACTTGAGCGAGCGCATGAAGCGGCCAAGGCCATGGGCAAAGGCGCAGAAGGAGACGAAGCAGATGACAACAATGACGAGGATAATGAGGAAAACTGGGTTGAGTGTGTTTACTTTTCTTGATATCGCTAGATGTGCAACTGACTTTTGTTGAGCAAGTGAAGATGAGGATGCCATGGATGTCGACTCTGCACCAGCCTCAAAACCAAAAGACGACGATCTATCTCAGTACAAGCTAGATGAATATGACGATGATGTTAAAACAACTGGTTAGAGGATACTGACCTTGTAAAAGTGCTGAGCTGATTTTCGACTGTTATAGAAACTGGTCCTTTCAGCAACATCAAAGGATTGACATACTATCGAGATAACGAGGAGGATCCATATATTACACTAAAGGAGGTATGACTGCCGTCGTTTCTCTCAAACGCTTTAATTCTCATCTTGTGTAGGACGATCAAGAAAATGAACGCGAAGAACTAGAGATTCTTCCCACCGACAATCTTATCGTAGTTGCCAAAACTGAAGACGAAATCTCCCAGTTGGAGATTTACGTCTATGAAGAGTCCGAAGAAAATCTTTACGCACACCATGATCTCATGCTACCCAATTTTCCTCTTTGCTTGGAATGGCTCGACTTCACTCCAAATTCCTCCGTTCCTTCACCTCCAACAGCCAATCTGGGCTTTGGCAACTACATCGCCGTCGGAACTCTAGATCCTGAAATTGAAATTTGGTCTCTAGACACCGTCGAAGCCATGTATCCTACCACTATCCTTGGACGGCCTGATCAGACGAAGGCGCACATACCGACGCCGCTCGGGACGGGCAAGAAGAAGAAAAAGAAGACCAAGCATCGTACTGCAGAGAAAGGCTACCACGTCGACGCGGTCTTGGGCCTCAGCTGGAACAAAGTACAGCGGAACCTGCTTGCGAGTGCGAGTGCAGACCGGACGGTGAAGCTATGGGACCTGAGCCGCGATCCCACTATTAATGGCGGAGATGATGGTGCAGGCGGAGGCGCGATACGGAGCTTTGATGTTCATAAAGACAAAGTTCAGGCTGTGCAATGGAATGTGAAGGACCCCAGTGTTTTGTTGACGGGAAGTTACGATCGGACAGTCCGAATATTTGACTCAAGATCGCCCACCTCTGGCGTCGGTGCAGTTTTGGGTAGTGATGTCGAGGCTCTTAGGTGGGATCCTTGGGAAGACCATGGCTTTTATGTGCGTCTGGCGGCAGAGAAATTAACGAACTTACTGATCACCTTTTACTTCTGCAGGTTTCACTTGAAAACGGAATTGTCCTCAATTTTGATGTCCGAACTCTTCCATCGAACCTGGAAAATGCATCTCCGGCGCGATTTACTCTATCTGCCCACGATGGCGCTGTGTCGTCCATCGATGTCAACCCGCATATCAAGGGCTGCATTGTGACGGGCGGTACAGACAAACTCGTCAAGGTCTGGAATGTCACGGACGACGGAGGAAAGAGAAATGTCAGTCTCGTCACTTCCAGAGATCTCGGTGTTGTACGTCTAGCGCTTCTTGCCATCTCCTTCGCATAGCTTATTTCATGATTAGGGCAAAGTTTTCAGTACTGTTTTCTCTCCTGACGACCCGCTCACACTTGCCGCAGCTGGTTCCAAGGCCAAGGTGCAAGTATGGGATGTCGGTGCCAACATGGGAGCACGCAAGGCTTTCGGTGATAAACTACGGGAGGCTGGCAAGGTCCTCCGAGAAAAAGAGGCAAACTCAGGTGGCGTTATTGGCCTTGCTAGTGATGAGGAGGACAGTGAAGGCGAGGGCGGCGAGGAGGATTAATTTGCTAGTATCAGCTTATTGACATCCAGCAGTTGGGTAAAGATATGGATATATAACCCTGGGTCATCCTACGCAAGAAACAGCATTAAATAATACATCCTCTAATGTAAATATTGGTATGTATCTTTCTAGGCGCTGGTTTTTCTCCGTCGGTATGAAATAGTCCTGGGAGTTTTAGGCATCGTGATCATGGTCTGTTGAATAGGTTAACATTTGACATCGTGAAAACCCTGAAAAACAAAACATACATGGTAGTTATGTTCAGGTACAGCGTCGATGCGAAGCTCCATGCTCCGGATAACAGTGGCAACGAGGGTTCCGAGTTGAAGGTAAGCAAACTACAAAACATGGGTTAGGATCAAATAAAAGAAACTGGGATTATGCAACGAACCTGTTCACCAATGCACCTGTGCTTTCCGGCTCCGAAGGGTTGATATGGGCTCTCGGTACCCTTGCTAACAGCACCAAATCCGTAATCAATCTTCTCGCCGTTTTCATCTGCATAGGTAGCGAAGGCCTGAGCAGCAACACCCTCGGGATCGCTCCACCTGTACGGATCCCACTTGAGTGCATCTTTCCATACGAGGGGGTCAGTCTGGCTAACGGCAGGCGATGCCATAACGATGTGACCCTTGGGGACAATGTAGGTACCGTTTTCGGAAGGCGCAGAGAGAGATTGAGGGATCGCGACATCGTCTCTGACCTTGCGCATGATGCTGTGGATAGGAGGGTGCATACGCAAAGTCTCACGAATGACGGCATCCATGAGGGGCAGAGTGCGGATTTCTTCGTAAGTCATGGACCTGAGTTTGCCATCTGGAGTACTGAAGTGCTTGACCTGTTCCTGGTAGAGAGCCTCTGCGATATCGGGGTTTGCAGCCAAATGAAGGAGAGTCCAGGAACCAGTGGCAGAACTGGTATGTTGGCCGGCCATGAGAAGAGCAATCATGATATGGGCGATTTCATGGTCCCTGAGGGGTTTGCCGCCACGGTAAGTCTGTTGCATAAGGGCTTCGATCATGTCGGGCTCGTTGTGCTATAGAAATGTCATGAGCAGGCAAAAGCGGAAATTCATCAAAGACAACGCACATTGCCACTCTCGCGACGCTTCTTGATGATATCGACATAGAAAGCACTCATCTTGGCGTGAGCAACGTCGCGCCTACGGTAGCTGGGTAGAGGAAGATTCGGGAACATGAAGTTGAGGGGAGTGAAGCCGCCATCAAGGTCGTTGTAGAGCTCGGAGAAAGTCTTGTTCAAGGCTTCGCGGACCTCTTTACCTTGCAGAGTCCTCGAAGCAGTTAAGATGGTCATCTCCTGCAGGACTTTGCACACATCGAAGTTACCCCATTCATTACCTTCAGCTTGGAATGCGGAAAACGCGGAATCGTGGTTAATGTATTGCTCGACCTCATCTTCAATCATGCCGACATAGGCACGGAAGTTGTCCGAGGTCAATCCGACCTTTACGAAGCGTTTTTGTTCCATGAAAACTTCATTAGGAACATCGTATACGACATCCTTGCCAAAGACGGGAGTGGTCAAGTGCTAAGGGGACATGACTTAATACTGATTAACATTGCAAATTGCACGGGATAGGCTTACGGTATAGGCATCCTCTGCGTTCAAAACCGTAGATTTGCCACCGAGAACAAAGTTATTTCCTTTAGGGCCAAGAGCAACAGTGATTTTTTTGCCAAGCAACACGAAAGTAAAGACATCGCCATGCTGAAAGGGCATGAGCTCGAGATGAAAGACTCGTGCCAAGATATTGACTAACCTTTTCGCGGCATGCAAAGAAAAAGTTCATGGGGTCGTTGCCATACTGAATAGCGGAGCCAATATAGGGTAACCAATGGAAAATTACAGGAGGGTCGGTGGCTTTGCGGGGAATGACCTGCTTAAAAGTGAGAAGTTGTAGAGACGTAGAAAAAATGACAACGTGCCAGCTGCCAGAGGATGTTGAATACGATAGCAACAATAGGAATATTAACGAGTATAAGGAGAAAGAGACGAGGCTTTGAGTCTGGGAGGTAAGCCTGAGCGTCTGCAAGGTAGGCGGACCAAGCGTCGAGGGTGCCGTTGAGGGCCATGGTGACAGCAAAGACGGCGTATAAATCGCTTGACTTTATATTGTGAAAATAGTGGTCTGATTCGTTATTGATCAATTCATCAATCCCTGGATCGAACCATTCGACGCGTCAAATTATCTTGACGCGTTTTCTTCAAGCTTTTGCTAACTAAACGTGCTTTACAATGCCTTATCTTGAGATTCTTGTCAGCCTTCAAAATGTCAGCCGCGTTTTCAACCCTTTTAAGGCGTTGGCTGGCACATAGGACCTTACTGCTTTCGTCGTCCACCTTGTCGTCTTTTAGCTGTGCTAAATTTCTCTCCTTGTTTTCTCTATGCTTTCTTCAGCTCTATACATTGCTATCTTTTCATTATTCGGTGCGCAGGCCGCACCGTGGTCTGTGGAATCTTCCCAAACTCAAAACCTACGAACTTTCCATCCGCTGTCTGATTATAAGGTAAGCATACGACCTGCCAGACCCGACTTACATTAATTTATCCCTCAGGTCTTTCAAGGTGGCAAGAACTTTGTTCCTACTGGACTAGGGGATTCTTCCGGGCCTTCTGCAATCGATTCATATGCCCTGGCAGTCTTTAGATTCATATGCGATAATGTTGATCCTCAAGGTCTCGGTTTCCTCTCCAGCTTTGAGCGAGAAGGCATTACTTTTGCGTATGTGGGGCAGGTCCTTGTGAGTCTGCTTCAATCGCCAGGAATTTTCGGTGGTGACTTTTCTTCATCAGAATGGCATTTCTGTCGGTAACGCCGTTGGCAATGTCGTATGGAAGGGAAATGAGGTCATTTCGTGTTCCTCATCATTTGTATCCCCAAGTAAGTTGTCTTCGTCTCTGTTCACGACGTACGATTAACTCTGATTCTTACTCAAGCGGCGAGCAAGGTTGCGAGTCCGATACCGTCTATTCTTCTTCAAGACGCTGTTTTGGTCGCTGAAAAAGTTCTCGATGGCAAAGCCAACGACCAAAAACCACAGCTCAAGTATATCGTACTGGAGGACTCGACTTTTGCACTCACCTACGCCATTCAAATACAAAACGAGGCAGCTGGAACTTGGTACCTAGCCTACGTCAATGCCCACGATGGCATGCTTCAATCGACAGTGAACTTCGTGGCACATGAAGATTCACATTCATCGGTAAAACATGGATTGTTCTCGGATGTTGCTTCCTGATCTTTTCTCTGCTAGTACACTGTGATTCCTATTGATAAGGAGACCTTGCGTGACGGCCAAGTAGTTGTTTCCGACCCTTCCGACCCTCGCTCCTCTCCCAAAGGATGGCATAATCTCAGTGCTGCCTTCTCTTCCGCCACGAAGTACCCTCAAAGCCCTACAAGGTAAATTTTTATTCTTTTTCCCTTGACCTATCTAAGGAGATTGTAGTGGTAATAATGTATACTCTTGTTCTGGCCTTCTGCAGACTGTCCCGCAAACCTCAGGCGGACACGAGTTTTACTACAATTACGATGATAAACAAGACCCAGGATACGCAACGAACATCTACGCTGCTATCGTAAACGCCTTTTACGTCGGCAATATGTTCCACGATATTTGTTACTTATATGGCTTCACGGAACAAGCGTTCAACTTCCAATATGACAACTTTGGAAATGGTGGAAGCGAAGGTGATCCCGTTATTGCGACTATTCAAGACCCCGCTGGTGTCAACAATGCCAACTTCGCCACACCTCCCGAGTACGTTATTAAACCAAACTTTGGTAATCTTGCCACAATGTATGACTGATGCGCATTCAAATTAGCGGCCAACCAGGACGGGCGCGCTTCTACAGGTTCGACTGGACGAACGTTTGTGCATCGCAAGCATCGTTGTATTCAACAATACTGACTTGATTTGCTTGGCAGCCTGCCCGCGACGGAGCAATGGAAAACGACGTTATAATCCACGAGTTCATGCATGGAGTGACTAACCGCTTAACTGGTGGTGGTACAGGGCAGTGCCTGCAAACCATGGAGGCTCGCGGCTTGGGAGAAGGCTGGTCTGACTGTATGGCTGAGTAAGTGTCTCTTTTTTAGCTTTTTCCATCCATCTTTTTACAAGATCGATAGTTGGATGTTCCAGAAGTCTAATACCACCCTCGACTTTGTTGTGGCGGCATATCTAAGGGACAATCCACGTGGGATCCGAACTTATCCCTACTCGACAAACTGGTATGCAGTTAGGTCCGATTTTCTTCGAAACTTCAGATTCTGACTTTCGTTGCAGTCTGGTCAATCCTTTGACGTATGGAAGTGTCAAAGACCTCGGAGAGGTTCATAGTATGTTGCTTCTTCACTTTCAGTTCAGGTATAATAATAATTGACTATTCACATTAGAAATCGGAGAAGTCTGGGCGAACATTCTTCACAATGTATACACTCTTCTTGTCGCGCGGCATGGCTTTTCTCCCAATGCTCGCACGAATCCCAATGCTACGGAAGGAAACGTGATCTTCATGCACCTGATAATCAATGCTCTCTCTATGCAGCCATGTAACCCCACCAGTTAGTAACGTCAGCGCACTGCTCTGTAGGTTGCTAACTTTGACACCACGCCAGTGCTTCAAGCCCGTGACGCTATTATCAAGGCCGATGAAGTCCGATACCTCAGTCAAAACAAATGTAGTCTTTGGAGTGCCTTTGCTAGTCGCGGCCTAGGCGTGAATGCCAAAGATTTCAAGAATAATTTCGACGTCCCTGCAGGCTGTCGACTCGAGGTTCAACGTTGTACGGGCCTGCTCGGGAACCCGTTCGAGTTAGATACGCAGTTCAATTAAATCAGTGGCAAACGATCCGTATACTCATCTTTTGCTTCGGTGCGAAGGAGGTGGTCACACATGAAGCATTGGTCGGTAGGGAGTATGTATTATGAGATTACTATGTATGTATTTTAGATATTAAGCTGAGTATATATCTACTGGCGCAGTATACCCGTAATCTGTGGCCTCGTTCCCAATACCATCTCTGTAATTTCTATAGGAACTTCAGCACCCACAGCAAAGGCTTCCGTACTGGGCAAGTTCTGCAGCGTTGCAAGAACACCCAGACGAGGAATTTCGACTTCGACCTGTAATGTTCCCGTGCGGGCATTTGGAGCGATAATGGACGCGCTGTAGGCCGTTAGATTCTTGAAGGGGGACTGGTCTTTGCTAGGGTCCTCCTTCCATCGTTTGAGGAACGTGATCAACGCTAACCGCAGGTGTAACCTCTCCGCGACAGCCGTTATTCTGTCTTTCGCACTGACATCCTTCGCAATCTCCCAAACTTCATCCGCATTGAACGGCGGAGTTGCCTTGGGCGCTGCGGACCCCAGAAGAGCGTGATGAATTTGCCAGTGCGCCACGAGATCCATGTAACGACGCAGCGGTGATGTGGCCCGCGTGTATCCTTCTCCTGCAGCAGCGCTAACTGCGATATGACTTTTCGGTTCCATTGAGTAACCAGCGGTCCCTGAAGTAATTGCTCTGGCCAAGACAAGTTGAATGGGCACGTAACCCCGTTCGTCCCGTGCGTCCAATATCTCTTGAATGTCACCAGAGAATCCACTGCCCTCTTGCTCACTGAAACGTCTCATGATGGGAATATTTCGCTCGAGACAGAAACGCGACGCGACGCGGCATGCGAGTTTTGCTACTTCTGCAACTATACTGTGGGATCCGGTACACTCGTCGGCAGTTGAACTGACGGAATACTCGGACGTCGGGAAACCTCTGAAAATCATTGGCTCTTTCAGGAAGCCATAAAGGTCAGAGGGAGGCTGGACGACAGGTATGAGCTCTGCCATAGGATGGGAGTGCTGGATAACACCGTCGCGAACCCGTTTTGTTATCACGCGATCAGTGACCAGTTTAAGGTCCTGGATGGCTTTGGCGTGCGCATCCGGCAAAGTTGGCATAACTTTGGGTGGGATTAGACGCCCAAACGGATACCGATAAGGGTGCACTAATCCTTCTAAAGCTGTATCGGCCTGGTCGTAGCTCACAATTTTGACATTGCGAATAATGCCTGCTCGAACTTTGTGCTCTACTAGCTCTCCTTGCTCATTGATCTTCGAGCTGAACGTTAACACTTTCATTGGTGCCTTGTCAAGGTTACGGCCAAGAGAAAGACCATGCACAGGATGCGACATAAGAGCTTCCGGGAAAAGTGGCCAGGATCGATGAGTGAAATAGACGGTGTTGGCACGATTGAATGCTTCCTTGGCCAATACATGTGTAGGGGGGATGAGTGAAGCGGGATCAGCAATGTGAGCGTGGATCCAAAATGTCCCGGGTTCAGACGGGACACTTTCGATAGAAATACCGTCGTCTAATTCATGGGCCGTTGCGCTGTCGATAACGAAGACAGGAAGATCGCCAAAGTCGTGCCGCACTGAATCCAGTGGATCGGTTCGATGGAAATCTTCTGGCCCCAAAGGTGTTTTGGTGCCCGAAGATGCGATAGCAGAAATGCCCTTCTCCACAAGTGCCCGTCTCTCCTTGATGAACGAAGAGGTTGGTTCCGGTTCAGTGTCAAGCCCAACGACGGGATCGAGAGAAGAAATGTCCTGCCAAGGCGCCATGACACCGAGATTGATGAGTGTTCTGGAAACATCTTCGTCGAGTTTAACGCTTTGGTCAGGGTATATTTGTTTCAGGATATGACTTAACCCCAGACTATATGGATCCGTTTGATTTGAGCGAGTTGATCGTAAGGAATTCTGAAGGAATCTGAGGATCGTACGGTCGGTATCGGTCCAAGTATGTGTGGCAGGTGTATAGGAAGGGAGCTCGGCGCGGGACTCCTGCTCTATTCGCTGTTGGGTGGGGATGATTTTGTGCGCTTTCAGAGCGAAAGACTTGATCGGGCCGTCTGTTTGTCGCATCCACATTGTGATGGTATTAATGTCGTCCACATGCGACTGGGGGCGGACGTTGATTGTTTGTGTCGCTTCGTACTGTTGATGGGCCACAAAATGTAGTGAGTCGGTCAAAAGATATTTGTGGAGCGCAAAACGGATAATATCGTCGTTTTTCTTGGAGACGAGAGGCATGATTTTAGACAGGGTTGTCGAACTCCATGCATTTGGATCGGGCGACTTGACTTCGTCGTAAATATCTCCACCTCTTTGGTTCACAATATTGTACATGACCTCCGTGGTATGCGCCAAATCGGCTAGGCGTCGACATACTTCGATCCTGGCGTTTGCTGCAGTTGGATTTGGTGCAATAATTTCAATGCCACACCTCAGCGCGAGTTCTTCGGGAATGAAATTCGGGAAAGCGAAGACGACATCATTTCGACCGGGAAACCAGACCTCGCCTGTGTCGACAAGAATGACCATCTTTCTCCTTTTCCCAACAAGGTACTCTCCAAGTACAACGCCATGGGTAACCGTGAAATTCCTGGGGTTTTCTATATATCAAAAACAATCTAGGTAAGACTTGACGGATTTGGCTCACCGTCGAGTTTCAATAAAAGTTGCTGGAGGAAGGACAGGGCTGAACTGGTCATAGCCATCATCAAGGGATTCAGCTTCGCCTTGACTTTCGAATGTCTGTTGTTCCAGAGACTTGCGCTGGCCAGCATGTTTGACCAGCGCTGCCAATTTCATCTCTTTCCCCCGGAGAGAATGTGTTTCCTTCCAGTTTGGGGGTGCAGATGCAAAACGTTCTATGATTTTAGTTGTTGTAATTTTTGCATCCTGGTATTCGTTTCTTCGTTTGGGCTGCCGGTCGAAAGTAGTAGCTGGCCGCTGATGGGATTGGGAAGCTTGAGAATGCTTCGAGCGCCTTGGAACGGATGCAAAGACTTGAGCATCGCGACGCGGTGTACAAGTGAGTACAGCGCGTTTGTGCATGGTGGATGATGACGACGCCGCGAAAATGACCAAAAAGACATCAGAAAAAGTTTACTCCATCGGGCCGCTCATTCCGCCTCCCAAATTTCTTGACACCGATCACTCATGTTCAAACGGGTCGAAAAGCGACGCAGGAAGAAGGAGGAAGAGGAAGAGCTGGGCCTCAATGAGGAGATGAAGGAGGTGCTTGGGATGCATGACACAGACTCTGAAGAATCCTCATCTGAATCTGACGACGACAATTCTGACGACGACGACGAGAACGATGAAGCAGGACAAAACTCGGATGACGAAACCTTTCTAGAAGGAGATCTTGCATACGAGGATAGAGAAGAGAATGATGACGAAGACGAGGACCAAGGCTTGTCTGATAAGCCTGTGATCACTGTACAAGAAGCTCTCCGCGACCCCGTGTATATTATTTCGTTGGACCCCATGCTAAAAGGGTGCATACTCTGTCCTGGAAAAATCTTGAAAGGTGGAAAGATGGATGAACTTCATAAAACCTCTAATGCATGTACGCTTTCACTTCCTACTTCGAGAGGCTGGACTTACATGTTATCTTTGCAATGACTGCAGGCACATGAACGACGCGCAAAACAATTTTTGAACCTCACTGCACATGCAGATGGCAAAATGAATGCCTGGGACATCCTTGCGGAGCAAGCCAAGAAGGATGACCAGAAGCAAGGTCTTAATGCGCCCTCAGCAACTTCAAAACGCGCTCTTAAAAGGGTAAATATTCCTTATTATTCTTATTTTCAACACAGCCTCTTATTCTACGATTCTAGGAAGCACAGGCGGCAATGCGCAAGGCACGACGCGACAAACAGAAAGCCAGGGCAAGGGAGAAGAAAGCAAACCAAACCTCAGCAAAGGAAGCGCCCGCGACACTCACAGAGCTCATAATTGCACCTCCGCTATCGCAGGCCAACTCACCGCCACGACCTAAAAAGAAGCAAAAAGTCTCGGAACCCCCATCTTCTGCGAATACCACTGTTGACCCTCCAGCTCCATCTGATGACAGTGTAAAAAACGTCAAGAGCATAGCAGCCATCGCACGATCGGCCTCTGACAGAGCCAAGACTGCGCGCGTAAAGGCAATAAAAGCGGATACAAAGCCAAAACCAAAGGCCAAGCGAAGCTCATAGGGTTTATCTCCAAGGTACTTCACTCGAGCCCCTGTCAAATTCCAGTTCTGAAAACAACTATAGTTCCCTCGCGTAAAGATGACTGAATACAGCGTGTGTTGAATAGGACGATTATTTGGAGTCTCCATGGTTGCAAAATCAGTCAGACAGACCATAGCGACGTGTTCCCTTGCAGGCTCATGCTGGTTGTTAATGGCAAATCTGACGACAGTAAATATGCCCTTGACACTATTAGTCCGTAGTGTTATTATCCGTAAAATCTACATACTACATACTCTGAAGTTCCGGAAGAACGCCAGCCTCTCGTTTCCACCGTCCCATTAGCAATCAAGCCAGGGTCTGTAAGACACGATCGGTCATTTTGATAACCTGAGAGAAAAGAATACGGAATTGAGTATGGTGATCTCCCATATGTAGTTGCAGCTTACTTCATGGATATCTGGTCTCTCCGCGGGATTGACCTTCAACATACTGTCGATGAGGCCCTTCAAGCCCTGAGAATATGCCGAACTTGGATGTTTGTACTGCGCATTTAGAACGGCCATTGCTATGGATCCACCCTGTTCCGTGGTCTGCGTGTTCTCAAAGGGTGAATGGGAATACGCAAGCGCATATAGCGTGCACCCAAGCGACTGCGAGGAACGGTCGGTATCGATAAACATGAGTTTGAATAGATGGTATTCAACGTACCCATATGTCGACCTTTTCATCCAGAGTAATTCCTGTTTTAACATCAAATAGCTCTGGCGCTCGATAGGCCATGGTGCTTTGCTCTGCAGCAATGTCCTAGATAAAAGCTATTAATAATTTGAGATGCAGTATAGGATGTAACGGACAAACCTGTTGAAGTAAAGCTTGGTTGCGGGTTTCAACGGGAATCCTTGCTTTGCACGTGCTCCCAAAGTCCATGAGAATAGGTGTAGTCCCATTATCCGCAATCATAACATTTCTGTGTAGCTACTCGGTAAGTGCGTTTTAATAACGTGAATATCACGTACCCTGGTTTTAGGTCGCGATGTGCATATGGAACTAGCTCTCCCTCACCATGACTTCCTTGTTGTGAGTGCGCCAGCTCCTCGTCACCATCAAATACAACGTCACCATCCTCCTCCACTTGATGTTTCGTCACAAGAGGGACATTAACACCACCATCATAGGAGAATCCATCGTCAGCGTCGCCTTCCGGTTGAGGGAAACGTTCATCATCATCAGAATGTCGCCCCTGTGGAACTGGCTGCGGTTGACGCGATGAACCATTCGCCTGCGAAGGCCCTGACGTCCCGTGCCGTACACGGAAGTCGTGCATCGCACGAACCGCAAGACAGGTACCCCTAAAGAGACGGAGCATCTCTTGTTCAGAGAAGTGTTTGCGGTTCACGACATTTGCATTGATTGCATCTTGCAGATTACCACGCTGGACTTTCTGAGTTAGCTCATGACTATCATCTGTCGAATTCCACGGACTCGCCTTGTATAAGGGCAAGAATAGATATACGATCTTTCCATCGCCTTCCGGGTCTTGTACAACCGCGGAATCCTGAAAACACCGGGTAAGAGATGATGCCTATGGGAACAAGAAAACATACCAATAGGCGAATGATATTTGGGTGTCTGCAACAAACTAAGTGATTGCACCAAGGCACAATTGGCCAGGACATACTTGAAACGCCTGTAAGCTTCAACCTCACGCATCGCCTCTTTAACTCCCTCAGAACCAGTTGGACAACGTATTTTCTTTAAGGCAAATTGACGCTGCGGCACCAAATAGGTAAGAGTGGTCGTCATTCGTTAAATGGTGCTCACCCCACTGTGTTCATCTTGTGCCAAATACACGAACGAGAACCCACCCTCCCCTAGAACCTTGATAATTTGAACTACGGTGTACCGTGAGTCGTATGAGACAAGAGTAATGGATAGTGAGCTGACAGGTGCGACCATTGATCTTGACCTTTGCGGACTGTTGGCACAAGCAAGAAGTCAAGGCATATATGGCGTCCTTAGCCTGGTCTTTGAAGCTTTCAAAGACACTGAAGAACTGAGGAGGACTCATGGACTTGGTGAAATTCAGACCCTATTTGGCCAAGAAACACTGTTGATGGGAACTGCGAGGCGTGTTTGGCTCCGAGCTTTCGGGGTAACATGAGCACTGCCACCCATTTACGCACTTTCTTGGCAACTCGCCACAAAATGTCTCCACCGAAAAATGTGTTCAGATTGTAATTCACTTGCATACATACATTCCGTACAAATCAAAGGAGGTATAACGGTGGAGATGGGGCAAGCATACACGCGATCCTTTCTCTCCAGATAAAAAGAAGCAGAGCGCTGAGGATTATGACGAGTAAGAAGTTCGAGTCCAAAGACCGGCTGTACACCGGCCAGTAAGGGTTCCACATCTCGCACAATTTGGCGTGCTTCCACGATTATCAGCTATCATTTTCCGAATATCAGATGATTATTTTCACCTTGTTTCTTGCTGTTTGTTCAAGCGATTTTTGGGTGCACCAACGCATCACCGCCGAATCACAGAACGAGATAGAAGCAAGTTCTCTCATATAAGATTCTACTGCAGGACGATAGTAGAGAAGTCGACCAGGCGTTTTCCGATTGTGTCCTTAAACATGTCAATTCTATTTATAGAAGCCGCACAGAAAACTGACTGACTTCTTGGATTGAAAATAAATGGGAAAATCGCGTCGCGCCGGTACAAATCAATACACTTGGGAGAATATTTCTCGAGTGTATATTCGGGAATGAAGCTTCGTGGACAGGGAGATTATTCTTTATTGGGAAAGGATGGAAGTGGAAGACGGCTCACATCTTATCGAAGCAACTATTACAGCATCGTACTCGACAGGACCAGAAGACCTGCCGTGTATTGGGGGCTAAACAGAACTATCAAGAAGGTGTGATGATCAGACACCAGTTAGATGTCAGGAGAATGGTGATGACTTGCATGGCAGTGCTCGTCGAATAGTAGATTGACATACTGCGGCTCACTTAGATCGGAGGGACAAAAGGGGACGCCATCGACGCTGGATAATGACGTCCTCCATATGGTCTTGGAGCCAGGATGCAAGAGAAAATTGCGAAGGCTGCGTGAAGTTCGTGCAAGATGAAGAAGATCCCGTGGGTGAAGCTGAGCGAATATCTATTCCAGAAATTAATTTCAGAGAAGCGAGAACAAGAGTCGTCCAGTCGAACCTCGAATAAAATGTCGAATGGCATCGACGTTAAGGCGCTGGCAATACCGGGGTAATCGTGCGTCATATACCGTGTACAGCTCGATCGCATGGATCGCGCGTTGTCCTCAAGAGAGTCAAAATCATATTCAAAGAAAGAATAAGGCCATGTTCGAGTTTTTCTGTGACGATTTGTTGTTGGCTGAAGGAAGAGCATTGGGGAGAGGTGTGTCATTCTGGGGAAGAGGGGTTGCTCTCTTCAAGTATAAATTGCATCGACATGTGACCTCTTGAATGGGGTAACAGAGCTCTGGGGCGCCCAACTACGGCTTAAGGCCGAGGGTCATTGATAAAGGCCTTGCATCGCTGGCGGAAAACGGCTTGTCGACATTCGGGGCGTGCAAGACTCAGGGAAGATGGAAACTCATAAAAGTTCGGATCTGAACCTGTCACGATCGATCGAGATCAAGCACCACGATCGAACAATGCCGCATCCTGCTGAGCCAGTTCACATGTTTCTACCACACACTGACAATGTATTCGCGATGGATAGCAATCAATCCAAGCACTAAAAACACTATAATAAACATGTTAACCTCATTCGACTGTTGGTGGCCCCAGTGATTGCTCCAACTTTCGCAAAGTGCCGCATGCTATGTATTCAATCCACTATCAGAAATATCTTTGTCGAGAAGGTAAGTATAAGGAGATATACGAACAGTCAAACGTTGGTCTTGTTCTTCCGTCTTCCTAATGCTCCACTGCCGCAAGGTTGTGTCAGTAGTATCTTGAAGCTGCCCGAGCTCTCGCATGTACTGCTCTATGACTGGGCGGTAGAAGAGGATTCTTCCAGGTTTATATGGCCGGGGTTCTGGCCGAGTACCAGAGTCATCAGTGCGTGAATCGGAAGATGATTGCTGATAAGGGTCTCACTTGGGTACACGATGTATGGGAAGATGGCTTTACTTTTGCCTCCCATAGGTGTAACTGGAATCAGTTTAGTGAGGTCATAGTCTGAAACGAAGCTTATTGGCCATAAGTAATGACTCGGAAATGAACGATGACTCGGTCTTGAGCACCGAACTAACGCACTGGGCTTCGATACAGCGCTGACAACACCGTACACGACAGTTCCAATATATATCGTGCACACTTGATACGGAGCAGAACTAGGGAACCGAAAGATGTCAGAATATAGAACTTCACGTGGAAAAAAATGGAGACAGACGTGGCAATAATCATCGAATGCGAGGCTCACGTATTGGGGTTCACATAGATCAGCAGGACATGGGGGAAGACCAGTTGCATTTGATATTGCAGATCTCCAGACGGAAACAGCAGAGCGTCGCATCAGAACTGAACGCAAGAAGTTTGTTGTACGCGCTAGATGTAGAATGTCTAGCGGATGAAGGCGCCCAAAAATCTTCACAGAAAGATCAGTCTAGCCTATTACCAGTGTTCTGGGTGAACTTACCTCAAATAATACATCCAGTGGCATGTCTGTTAATTTTCCCATGAGTCAGCGATACCCTCTTTACAATATCCAGATTAGTTTGGTGGATGGAAAGCATCGACCATGGAAGACAGACTCATTGAATGTCCGCTCTCAACCTTTCCCCGGGCCAGCGTGCACTGGACCCGGGTAGTAAAGTATTACAAGTATTCTGCTACGAGCTGATGAAAATCTAAACGCAGAACGTGATGACAGTTATCATTGATATACAACAGAACGAGTATCATACATACTTACAACTGACAATGGGGCGCAAACTTACAGAATCTTCGTTCAAGCCTAATCTTCCCACCCACACATCTCCCTCTCCCGCTTGGCTCTCCTCATCTCTCTACGTTCCGCATCAGTCATACATGCCCATTCCGTGATCCCCCCGACGCTTTCGATCAGTTCTTCTTCCCATTGCTCCTCTCGTTCTAGTTCCTTTTTCGTCTTCTTTTTTGGGGGAGGCGGCGGGGGTGGCGGGGGCGGCGTACGCCTGTTGGGGTGCAACGGCGCAATACGGGACAAGGCGCTGCGAGATGCCTTCACGTACGGTGAATAAGCCGTGTTCGGCGTTCCAGGGAGTGCGCCACCGCTCCGCGGTGCCGGTGAACAAAACAGTGAACCAGGTTTGGAATTTACGCGTCGAATAAGATCCGACATTGGGGTGGATAATGACATGGTCCGACGTGAAGAAAGACTATGGTTCATTGATGATCCGGGTCCAGTGATAGGTTTGGGAGTCTCAGGTATAGTTGTCATGGGCGGGGGATGGACGTTTTCCTGTCCGGGCATGCCGGGTCAGCGTAGAAACCATAAAAGTAAGATTTGACCGACCTTCGAAGAAGCGCTGCTTCGCGGCTCATGATCGTTGCTTATCTGTTGATTTGGATATGTGGCGTTGTCGATTTCGTCATCTGCAAATAACGAGGACTGGGGTTCCGCATCCATTGCGGCAGGTTTGGTTCGGCTTTTTGCCTTGCTCCTTGCCTGAGAAGGAGTTGAGAATTGAATAGACTGATCTGGGATATCTTCGTCATCAGATTCAACCACTCTCCTTTTGGCTTTAGCATGTTGTTTGGGTGCCGCAAGAGCTTCATCCTCATCTCGGCTTATAGACTTTCGCTTCTTGCTTGTCCGAGAGTTTGAGTTGCCGTCCTCAGACTCGGGAACAGAGGTCGAAGAGGAAAGTGATTCGGGCTCTTGGCGTGCGACTGGAGCTGTAATCGCAAGACTGTCCAATGGGTCGTCGTCGTCAATGAATTCTCTGCTCTTGAAACTCTCTTGTTGCTTCCCCTTTCCTTTCGTTCGTCGCTGTTCAATCACCACTTCTACCTCTTGAGCAGGAGTATTCTTCTTCTTCGGCTTCGCTTTAGCTGTCCCCCGTGCAACGGCTTCATCATCATCTGCACCTGGTTTCTTCTTTCGGGATTTTTTGGAAGTACGAATTTTCGTTTCGGAGGTAGATTCACTCGAGTGTTTATCTTGCACGGGGGAGGAAGAACCAGCAAAGAATGTTGAAGGTGGAGCAGGGAGTGGAGGGGGTGGCATAAGATGAGCGTCTGTTCCGAGACCACCTGCCAGGGAGTCGAGATCGGAATCTAATTCGTCCAAGTTGAATGCCATAGATTTATGTGGCGACGATGTTGAAGGGGAGATTTGTGGAAGAACTTCAATTCGCGGATGTTCGTCGGCAACTGGGGTAGAAGCAGGAGGATCGGAGGGAGGAAGTTCAGAAGGTACAAGTCCGAAAGGGATTGGGAATACATTATTGGAAAGGGATGACGAAGGAAAAGGATTGGACTGTGATGATCTTGCGGTAGTCGGAGAGGCTTTCGTTGTGCTTTCTGCCTCTTTGGTTTTTTTTACTGGTCGGGGACGAGGACGAGGCTTGAGCTCGGAAGAATCACCGACTTCAGAGCTGGATTTTTTCTTCTTGGTGGATTTTGCCTTGGACTTTTCGACTTTTCGACGCTTGGATGAAGGGAGAATTTCGAAATCGTCGTCGTCGCCAGAGCTCAACTCTATAATGTCACTAGATAGAATAGGCTGTTGCGTCGTAGATTTGACATTTCGTTGTCGCATTTTGGCCCTTTCTGCAATATTCGGCATCCCAGAGTCAAAGTCAATGTAATCATTTGGGACACTTGCGGGAGCTTCAGAGGTACTTGATGCGGCATTTGGTTTCTTCACTGGCCGTGGTTTTGGACGGGGTCTTGTCGCCGAACTAGAGTCAAAATCGCTTGTAATGCTTGAAAATTTTGTCCCAATCGTTGGATGAAGGGCTGTTTCAATGGTATCTTTGGTAGACATTGGGGGTATATTCTCGTAAGGCAATTCTTGTACTGCCAAATAAGTTTAGTGAACAGAGCTTTAGAGATTTATGCGCACCATCATGCTCAGATATCTGAAGCATAGAATTTTCTTCTTCGTCGCTGCCTGGAATGACCTCGTCGTCGTAGATGTCCATTGTGGTTGTAAACAAGCGCCGTGACAGTTTGGAGTCATCATACCGTGACAACACGCGTGTGGCCACGTGAAGCTGCTCTGACATAATCACTCCTCCATGACCACGAACCGTCGCGATTCCAGCGCTCGCCACGCATCTTCGCCGCTTCATCCAGCTTCATCTCCAGCACTGTCCACACCAACGACTGCTCACCCAAATCCAGATTCTGCACAGACACCACGTTTAGGCCGTTCAGCTCCTTCTACCCCTCCTCCTCAAAAGTCTCGAGCCAGAGATCTATTAAGGAAGCACTATGGTTTGGGTGTCGGTCCACCGCCTCCAATACCAGGGAAGATTTCAGTTGACCCCATGAACCTGGGTGCGCCATAAATGTTCGCATGTTGGACGTCATTTTTATCTTGTGGATCCCAGATTCGCCAGCTTTCGACGCTAAAACCTATTATGAACAGCTGATAACAACGTCTTCTCTGCCGGCCCTTTTGAAAAGGGAAAACGAACTTCTCTCAGGTACTGCCATCTTTCTTTGAATTTGCGGCAGCATGCTAAATGACCTCAAAGAAATACGAGAGTTGGATAGTGAAAGACAATCTCTTGTATACAACCATCACCATGAACTCATCGCTGCAAGTGATACTATTGCAGCTGTGCGTTTCTCTTTTGAATTATTGATCATAATTCATACCTTTTTTACCAGATGAAGAACCGTGCAGAAAGCCTTGATGCTGACCTTGATCTTCTCAAGGCGGCCTTCTCAGAAATATCTCGAATATCATCTGAAGTGGCAATTGAATCGTCAGAACAATCCTGACAGAGTTGTCATCCCAAGACTATTTAGTCTCACTGTTTTGGACCTTCTCAACTTGTATTGTGCATATAGGATCAAAATTAATCAAACGTAGGATACCAGAAAGCCTTAGTGCTGGTTTGCTTTCCACTGACTTCGTTTCGGCGCGCACACCTCGATTTCTCAATCAATGTCCACCCGATGAACCAGTCCCACAAGCAATATATCTATGTCGAGAGCTCCATTCTCTAGTCTCGTAACCGATGCACCCACCTCTCATGCCCGGAAATTCCGAAGGCGTACTCAAAAATACTCAGCCTCTTTTGCAAGATCGCAGACCAATCTCCTGGTCCAGAGTCTTGGGAACACATCCGGCATAACCGGGACCTCTTACCACATGTTTGTACTAAACTTATGTCTACCACAGCTTTTTGCCTAAATGGAAAGAAACTTATGCTAAGCTTCAACTAGACGTGCTTTTTGATCATGGCTCAGTCAACTGACGGCGCAGGCCTTTATGGATGCAGCATGCGTGCTCGTGTGCATGACATACAGATATCAGACAAGCCTTCCAGATACCTATCTACCTCCACAACGGCGCTTTGCAGGCTCCGTAATTCTTGACTGTACACTTGTGCGTTTGCAGTATGTTGATCATTTATCCAATTCGCTCCTGCTCACACTGGTTAAAGACTTACATTTGCTTTTCTCAGCACTTGCCAATCTTGTCAGAGTAGCCCACGCTCCTCGCATATCACTCCTGATTAGGATGATTTGCTCCTTCTGCAGCCCTTCTCCAGTGTCAGCATAGAACTTTGGTTAGGTTACCACGAAACTTGGACCATGTGCACATCATAATACGTTATTGCCCTTGTTTCTTGATTGTTCACACTCATACTGCAGTGTCAAACCGCCGTAAGTTTATGGTTTCGCATTCGGGGATGTTGCATTCTCATCAATTTTCAGCATTTGTACGTACTCTAACATACAGTACTGAAGGTCAGTGTTTAGCGCTGAAGCGACCTAGAAAGTGAAAGTCGTACCTCCTCTTCTCATACTTATGTTACTCTCAAACTCATTGCAAGTACTCAGCCTTAACACCTATCATTTCCGCGCCATCGACTAGGCGCATCTTACTATACCTATTCTCGCCAAAATGCACTTTGAGGATCGTCGTCGTCTAGTCAGGATGGTCTGCTTCTTCTGTATTGCCACTGCCATACAAGTGTCGTTGGTGTTCAGGAAGACCTACTGGAATTCTACTATCGATTACACTATGGTTGCCCTCTCGTTCTTCAATTCTCTACTCGCTTACTGCGTCGTTTATACTCAATGCTCTGGCATATCTGAAGAGCGGAAGGGAACAGGATGAAAACAGGGCGCGAGTTAGAATCGACATTTGCAATTGTGGACACCAGAGTCAGGCTAGTGTGTAGGTCTATTGAATCGGATTCATAGATGGGATGGGGCCTCTTTTCGTTCTACTTGCCCTAAAGCTATTACTCGAACAACGGTGGTTGAACATTATACATACAATGATACATGTCTTGGTATACGTATTTGACTGGGCCAAACACCTTACTTATGCTAACGTACTGCTGGCTTCCCTTGACCCTTGAAACAAGGCTATGACAGAAAGGACCAGCTTTCGATGCTACTTGGTTAGACCATAGCTAGCGACTTTGTTGGTATATTAACTTTAGAAATGCAAGAACAGGATCCAAAACTACGCACCGCATACTGAGTCCTGGGAAAATATAGGTGCCTTGTTCAAATTCAGCGGTGAAGGTGACTTTTCCGCCTCCATACGCAGCTGAAAGATCAAAGGTCGGCGGAACTTGACTCATGAACATCCCCATCAAGAGATCGGGTACCACATAGGCATGAAGTACGATGCGGACTTTCTTTCCACTATCGTCGGTCAACAAGAAAGGGAAGTTTGTCGTGCCAATGGCTTTCATTGGACCGCCCATCAAGAGACTGATTTCTGTCCCAGCATCTGCTTTGTTGAGAGGTGGACGAACGTCGGGAGGTATGGATTCGTACAATGCCTGCCAAAGAGTCGATCCAACGTAAAATTGGTCACGCAGCACAACAGTAGTGAGATCTAATATACTGACTTGCTTGACGAAAACGCCTTGTCCGCCCGCGATACAGATTGCAAATGACCCATCTGTCGAAGACGGATGATGTTCGATATATCCTAGGAGGTGCGGCACATGCCCCATGCTTGCGATGGAAGGGGAAGGGTACCAAATGCCGCGATGTGTTTCGTCATGGACAGTCGGAGCTGCGTAAGGCGGGGGAGTCGGGTCTGGCATTTCAACTAAAGCAAAGTGTGCACTGTAGTGTGATCGTAACGGTGGCGGTTGAAAATCAAATCGAAGCTGATTCAATTGTTTAACGTTTCACCTTGGGATAAGCTGATAAGGACAGAAGTAAAGCTGTTGATGCGCTGCGTCTTCTGGGGAATCTTTCACGTATAAAGCTTGCATACTGCATGGTGCCGTGAGTAGATGGGTTGTCGAAAACTAAAATCAAATTGCAGGCCAATGGATGACGGAGGTCGCATTGACAGCCCAGTTGTTAAAATACATGGATAATAGGACTACACTAACGGATGAGAATCATCCATGCCAAAATGAAATAGAAGAGACTGCGAAGATGAACGTTAGTAGAGTGACAGCTACTTTAGATATCACTCACAGCAGTGGGTATACAGCAAGCAGTATCCTCTGCTGCTCTATTTTGGTACCATCCAAGAAGTTGACGGATGCTAAAGGTATTGCCTGAATACACAAGTTAGTCTGAAGTAGAATAAAACGCACCCCATATACACCAAGCCCAGCAAAGCAACGCAATGGGTGCTCTGATCCAGATTATGCGCACAAAACAGGCAACGAGAGCAGCGATATCCAATGGTGCTATGCAATACCCAAGGACGCAGAGGCCTTGGAAGAAAGAGCTACAAGACAAATTCAGATACAGAAAGGTTCACAAGAAGTTTGTTGCAACTAACACTCGTCCTCCTAGGAGCTATTGCATTCGTGAGGCTAAGAGTCAAAAGGCGGCCAATGGAGACTTTACCTTTGCTTGTACCGTGACAGCGAGTGAACCGAGAGAGCAGATGACAATGACACTCGTGAAAGCACTCAATGCCTGTTTAGCGGGCGCCTAGATCCACTGCTTAGTCCAAGCAGAACAAAAACTGAGTCAACAACGGACATTGATACTGAGCATGATGCCGAGCGCAAGGCACAGAATAAGAGGCCCCCAAAGATCCCAGTCACTGCAAAGGTATCAGCAAGCGGCAAGCATAGTATCCTGATGAGGGTGCTGACCGCAGGACCTCCCGACCGCTTGATCGACGCGGATACAACACTTGTACCAGTTTCGAATAAATAGAAAGAAGATCACGGGCCTAGTGTCGAAAGTCAACACAAGAAGTTTGCGAACCAGACGCGGTATTTACAATGGTTGTTGTTACAGGTTCGTCGAGGGTATCGACACCAGAATATCTATTGAAAGTTAATAGTTAGCTCCAAAAGCTTAACGGTGTCTCAAAAAGCGTACCGAGTTTCCACTTGTACACCTCCAACGGTCTGTCTGGGAGATCGAGCAGCACCATTCGCCGAACTACCAATGTTGCCAGACAGAGGATTTGGGGTTCCTAGTGTATTTGAGGGAGGAGCTAGTTGCTCTGGCTCACGCGCCTTTCCTTTTCCTTTGTCCACCACTGGGGATGCTACGGCAGGATGCGTGAAGCCAGGGATGTCATCGTCGTTCAAGTCGTCGTCGTCATCTAAGATAATATTAGCGACAGATTACGCGAAATTCAAGGTATGCACCTGCTTGAATAAATTGAGAGGTGCTTGTAAGAGGAGTATTTATTCTGGCAGAGTTCATTGCCATGGTCAACGTCCTGCCTCTGCCTGTGCCACGCAGCGCGTTAGGGAAGCGTGTCACGTCACAGGACTGTCACGGCGGAGTTGGAACTGTTTCCCAATTGAGAAGACTGACGCGTCCTTCAATTCAGACTTAGTTATTATCTTTCACAATGGTATGTCTTCTAGCCCTCCTACGCATTGAAAGCTCATCGTTTTTAGGGAAACACGCCCTCAGGACCTCCCCAGGACGGTGGCGCAGGAGACCACAAGGACAAGAAGGACTCTCAGCCCCAGAAAAAGAAATGGGAGCCACCACTACCAACTCACGTCGGTAAGAAGAAGAGACGCGGCCCATCTGCCGCATCAAAGCTCCCTGCGGTCTACCCAACCACGCGATGTCGCCTCAAACTGTTAAAGCTGGAGCGAATAAAGGATTATCTACTGCTGGAAGAGGAATTTGTGCAGAATCAGGAACGTCTAAAGCCGGAATCCACTCGCGAAGAGAAGAATGAGGAGGACAGGTCAAGGGTCGATGATTTACGAGGAAGCCCGATGGCCGTAGGAACGATGGAGGAGATTGTCGATGACGACCACGCTATCATCAGCACCGCGTCGGGTCCAGAGTCTTATGTCTCTATCATGTCCTACGTTGACAAGGACCTACTGGAGCCCGGATGCCAGGTCTTACTTCATCACAAGACGCAAGCCATAGTTGGTGTCCTCCAGGATGATGCAGACCCTCTCGTCAGTATCATGAAACTCGACAAAGCGCCCACTGAAAGTTATGCCGACATCGGTGGTCTGGAAAGCCAAATTCAGGAAATCAAGGTATGTATCTACACCCGTGCACTTGACTATCTACTTAATGTTTATCAGGAATCTGTCGAACTTCCCTTAACACATCCAGAACTTTACGAAGAAATGGGTATCAAACCTCCGAAGGGTGTTATTCTGTACGGTGTACCCGGCACTGGAAAGACCTTGCTTGCCAAAGCAGTCGCGAACCAAACATCCGCCACCTTCTTGCGCGTTGTGGGATCCGAGCTTATCCAGAAATACCTTGGTGACGGCCCCAAACTTGTTCGCGAGCTGTTCCGCGTCGCAGAGGAGCACGCGCCAAGTATTGTCTTCATAGACGAGATTGACGCCATTGGTACTAAACGGTATGATTTTTCGCCTTCCACCTCGATTTGGATGGTTAATATTGGTTCAGGTACGACTCAACGTCGGGCGGAGAACGAGAAATTCAACGAACAATGTTGGAGCTGCTGAACCAGCTTGACGGTTTCGACACTCGTGGGGATGTCAAAGTTATCATGGCCACAAACCGAATCGAAACTCTTGACCCTGCCCTCATCCGCCCCGGACGAATTGACCGTAAAATCGAATTCCCACTACCTGACGTGAAGACGAAACGTCACATCTTCAGGTTCGTGTCAATGTAAGAGTTTTAAAATCATCCTGAACCATTTTTTGCGTAGGCTACACACGTCAAGGATGAGCCTAAGCGATGACGTCGACCTGGAAGAATTCGTCACAATGAAGGATGATTTGTCTGGTGCTGATATTAAAGCGGTGTGCACGGAGGCTGGCCTTCTCGCTCTTCGAGAACGGCGGATGCGTGTCACCAAGGCAGATTTCACGACAGCGAGGGAAAAGGTTTGCCACCTTCGTATCCTCGCAAATAATGTGATTTGTGGCTTACAACTCCTTTCCTAGGTCTTGTACAGGAAGAACGAGGGCACACCAGAAGGTCTCTATCTATAGTCCTGTTGTATGCGCACACGCTTTTTCGATTTCATGTTTCCCCTCTACCCGTACCCACTCTGAAGACAGGAATGAAATAATACGATAAGTACTTCAACTGTTCGAATCACTAATATCGTCCGGCCACCTTGACCCGGGACATTCATTTACACGTTGATTTTGGAGCGCCATCGCGGTGTACTTAAGTAGTCGGAACTTGAGTAGGATTATTGGATCAGGATCGAAAAAGTATTTTTGAGTTCTCGATGTCTTTACACATCGACCTGGTTGCACTCTCCTCCTGATATGAAGTCCCTGGGCCTGCGGCCGGAACGCTGGCCCACTTTGACCATTGGCATATGTAGGGTATTGCTCGCCGGTCGAATGTTGGTAACTTGAGGTGAAAACTTTGGCAAATCTCGATCATGCCATATGTATGTACCGTCAGGTCGCCAATTCAATGCGCTAAGCACTGAGCACCGACCACCTGATACAAAATATCGGAAAGCTATAGTACTTCTGTTTGCGGGTGGCAAAAACGACAGGAGCCTGGCTCATAGTCAAGAGTTAACGTTCCTGCTGCCGCCTGCAATCATGGGCTGTGTAATGCTAGGGGAGAATCGGGCCGACGTTGTTGAGGGGCTGCTGAGGGGTTGAGGCTGGTTGCTGTTGCCAAGTGCATACTGTATCAAGTATATGGACAGATAAATTGCTATAAATTGGGATCAAAAGCGATACATGGCGAGATCGGTGGAAAGCTATGCAGACCGCATACACAAACTACCCATGTCACACCCGGTGGTATGCCGCCTCCCAGCCATGTGGAGAGGAGGACAGGAGGCCACA
>JABAJV010000154.1:0-25376 GCA_018854895.1 Tricholoma furcatifolium
TACTGACTTCCCTAAACGGATACGACCTGGCGCTCTCGACCTCTCTGGGGCCAAGGCTTCGAATCCCGACATGCCTGTCGCGCCTCCCTCGGCGATCTCGCTGGCCAATCCTATCAGGGATTTGAGCGCTGTGACTTACCCCGAGGGCATCCAGAGTCCCGATCCTAAACTCAACCAGGGCAAGAAGGATGGTTTGTTCAGGTATAGTTTTCCCCTATGTCACCTGTCTACACATTTATTCATTCTTTTGTGACATTTAGATACGACCGCGATTTCCTCATGCAATTCATGCAGCACTGCAAGGAAAAGCCAGAAAACCTGGATCTCAACCTCATCGGTCTGGAAAAGAAATTAGCTGCGGAGAAGCAAGCTTACATCCGCCAAATCAGCATGTCACGCATCGGCTCAAGACGCGGAGGTCAAGTTGATCCAAACGGGGTAGTGGCTGGCAATGGTCCCTCTCGTCGTCCTTCCAAGGCTGGAGATCTGTCCAACTTTGGCAGGATCAGCAAAGCTTTTCCATCTACCGCTCTGAGCTTTGGGCCTAGCAGCGTCTTTGCAGGCAAGAAGGGCGAAATCAAGCGCGAGTCTGTCTCGCGC
This sequence comes from Tricholoma furcatifolium, assembly GCA_018854895.1. Taxonomy (NCBI): domain Eukaryota; kingdom Fungi; phylum Basidiomycota; class Agaricomycetes; order Agaricales; family Tricholomataceae; genus Tricholoma; species Tricholoma furcatifolium. The sequence goes on from JABAJV010000154.1 coordinate 601, forward strand.
ACCAGCTCGATTTCCAACATGTTCTCCATGCTCAGCCAGGGCGCGGAGCCAGCTGCAGAGCCTAAAGGTAGGCTTAGAATCTTTGGTTTATGTTTCCTGACACTCATTGGTTTCCTTTTTTTCTTCAGCACCGGAGCCTCAAAGGAAGCGTCTGGTTTTCCAGTCCCGCAGCAAGCCCACATTGGACGATGCAGCTGCAAACTCAGAATCAGTGGTGGCGGAATCAGAAGCGGAGCCGTCAGCGGTGGAGATGACCGAAAAGCAGGCGCTGAAGAAGATCGGAGAGGACTCGAAAGAGTTCTTCGTCGTTCGCAACTTGGACGAAGCCGAGGTGTACTTCTCTGGCCTCCCCGCTGCGCACCACTTCCGATTGGTCGAAAAGTTCACATATCATGTTATCGAGTCCAGGGCAGCCGACGTTCTGATCCTATCGCAGTTCTTCGCTCGCGCTGCCGAGAAAGAGTTGTGTACGGCTGATGCATTCGAGGCGGGCTTTATGCCGATTGTTGAGCTCATTGACGATATCACTATTGACGTACCGAAGGCCCTCTTTGCCATGGTTGTGAAGAGTGCTGCTCTCAGCGATGATAGCAAGGCCCGTCTTGTGGCCAAATCTATTAACAGGGAAAAACTTCTTGCGGCTCTGCTATCCTAGGCTCAAGACATGTTCTAACTTTTCGTTCTGCATTGATTGTATCTAGTACACTTGCCTTGTACATACTCCTGATGTACTCGTGATTTCTCTCCGTATCTTTAGCTCATTTTCACGGCGCCTCTGCCACTTCCCTTAACTGCCATTCGACACCTTTTCATGCATCTTCGGCGTTTTCCACCCTTCGATGCCTTTGTTAATACAACCTACACGTCTCTACGTCAAGCTGCTCGCTGTATCATCTGCATTGAATCTATCAACGAAGCTGACAGTTTCAAAATGCAGTCTCTACAACTCACGTGGTGCATGGTCAGCGGACGACAAATTTGTGGAGTGAACAGTGTGCAACTTGTCTTGGCGAAACAAAACCATGTGCACTCTTAGTGCACACATGTAGGGACTAGAGAAAGGGTCGAATGCGTCGACGGCACCCTTGCTTGAACTATTGGCTTCGAAAACTATCATCTGTTGCATATGATTGATGGTTCCATAGATCAGGCTTCAATGGAGAAAGAACCCTTGCAAGCAAGGGAATTAAAAGTTCAAAAGAAACGATAACGGGTTCTAACTTGTATATTCTCAGAAAGATGCGGACAACCTCTTTGCTCTACCTCGCTCTTGTTCCCAGCCTCGTTATTTGTGCGACGACGGAAAGCCTGCTTGCTGCGGGCCAACATGTCATCTACTCGTATCCTGGTCTTACACCTCCTGAATCACTTTTCACAGCAATTTCTGCTGGGCACGCAGCAGGAGTCATATTCTTCGGCGAAAATATCGATGACACAATCGGAAGTGTCATCACCTCTCTAAAGGATGCCAATGCGGTCTCCCCACTGGGACTGCCGCTATTGCTCATGACGGATCAGGAGGGCGGAGAAGTGCGGCGCCTCAGTGGCGAACCAGTGCAGAGCGCGAAAGAAATGTGTGCGGATGGCACTTCGGCGTCTGAAGGCACGGGTGCGGGACAAAACCTCGCAAGTGTGGGGATGAATGTGAATCTCGCACCGGTACTCGATGTATACCGTGTGGCTGGAGACTTCGACGACGAGTACGAGCGCTCGTTCAGTAACAATGCGACCATTGCTGCTTTGTGTGGGCAGAGCTTTATAACAGCGCAACAAGCAACAGGCATTGCATCTACTGCAAAACATTTCCCTGGGCTTGGAGCAGCGTCCGCAAGCCAGAATACAGACGAGGTCCCAGTGACATTAAATCTCACTGCCTCCGAAATCCAGACAGTCGACGAACTTCCATATTACTCTGCAATCGCTGCGGGCGTGCCGCTCGTGATGCTCTCGTGGGCAGTCTACCCTGCCATCGACTCAGTTCCATCAGGCTTGTCCTTTGAGATGGTCTTTGGAGAGTTAAGAGGACGATTGGGGTTCCGAGGGGTGACGATAACGGATGCAATTGAAGCAGGGGCGTTGGTCGCATACGGCGAGGATACAGATAGAGCGATCCTTGCGAGTGCGGCGGGGATGGATCTGATTCTGGCCTCTGCGAGGAACGAAACCCAGGGGGAGAGCATCGTCAACGCACTCGCGGAAGCATTGGATGATGGAACTCTGGATGCACTGCTGTTCAGTCATGGGACGGAAAGGATTGCACAGTTGAGAGCCAGTCTAACTTGAGCAGATGGTCGAGGTCTTCAATTAGAGTGGCGATGGTGGGGTAATTTTCGAGTGGGATAGAGAACTATCCATAAATCCCTGTCTTCGTATATGGCTCTGAGGCTGAAAATTGTTGAAAATTGCTAATTGAAATGGGTACATAGGCGGTCAAGGCACCAGCAATTGGCTCCGATCAATTACAAAGTTTTGCAAGTTCTTGACTTCAACTTACTTATCTTAAGTTTTAACCATCTCACAGTAACTGTAAATGTCTGAAGTAGCCTCGAGCTCACCGAACTACATATACAAGCTCGTACCTTCTTCGTCTCCTGTTCCGTTGAATCATGGTGACCTCCCTGATCGCCTTCCTGTGAGTGCGCTAGACGAGGAATCTGGCTTCATCCATGCATCGACTTCCACTCAGGTCCCAAATACCCTGAAATTTTTCTTCGCCGAAGATGCTTTCGTGTATGTGCTACGCATCAAATACAAAGATGTAGACAGCGAGACTCGCTGGGAGGATCCCAGAGCAGAGATTTGCGGACCACGAGGCGGCGAGGGCTTGTTTCCTCACATCTACAATGGTCTCAAGCTTGGAAAAGATGAGATCAACGGTGTTTATATTCTGGAGAATGGGCCAGATGGATGGGATGCAGCACTTTCAAAGGCCAAGGAGTGGCTTTTATGGTAGAAGGACAAGAAGTAAGTTGATCTTCGTTGGATTCAATCCTATTCTATGCCCGCTCACGCTACCATGTCAGGATATGGATGTATCAAATTTCAAACCTGCAATCGTCCGCCAGACGAATGAATGCTAAAGAGTATTAGACAAAAGAATAAGAGCTCTTGTGACAAGGATCTGTTGATTTAGTATGTAAGACAAACGAAACTACGTCACACTAATGTTGCGAGCCGAGGAGCTCCGAACATATCCTTGCTTCCATGGTTCTGGCAAATTTCGACGACGATGAGGATTTAAAAACCGGGGGCCCTCAATGGTGGAGAGTAATCAAAAAGAACCTCAACTTCTTTCGAATCCACGTTTTGTATTAGTACGTTTCCCATATTCTCGTCATGCAATGAGGGAATTAACTGTCCTAGCATATTTACACCTCTCATCTTCTCTGCATTTTTTTATGCCAGTAATGGCAGATACCATATCGCATATATCGACGCTCTTTTCAACTGTGTCAGCGCAATGGCAGTCTGTGGGCTGACAACAGTCAATCTAAGCTCATTGACCGGTTGGCAGCAAGCCATCCTTTTCCTATTGATGTGTATCGGCAACCCTGTGCGCCTATTCTTTCTATTTAAAGACTGAAAATATTTATGCGCGCTTGGCAGATTGTCGTTTCGTGGGTCGTTGTGTTACAAAGAAGGTGCGCAAACGCGGAAATCCCTCATTGACTGACCATCAACGTATCAAACCACGCAGACATTTCTTTGCCATCAAATTTAAGCATGTTCTTAAGGCGAATGCTGAAAAGCATGCAGAGGAAGTCTTGGCCCCTCCCAAGCAGAAAACATCTCGCTGGTTCGATCGTGTTTCTACATTACTTCGAGGAACTCGCAGCGCGCATTCCAATTCCACTGCTCTATCTCAGAGCAATGCACACGATGAGAAAAGCGCCAAAAGGGGGATTATGCAGAAGTTACATCCTGATATGATTAGGAGGGTGGATGATGAGCCAAAACGTATCAATCCAAGTGGACATGCTGTTCCGTCGAGGAAAGAAAGTGTGCCGGGCCACTTGTCGTTCGCTCCTTCAGTAATAAATCATGACCACGTCAACCATACCTCAATACATGCTGAAGCGCAGGTGGACACGAGTAGTAAAACGTAGGTTCCTCCAAAAACAGGAGTATTCAATGATGCTGAACAACTTGTGAAGGCCGCTTCGTCGACTCTCCGATCCAGGGACGCGCTCTCAAACCCCAACACCTTTCGCTGAAAGTATGTGCCGTGGATGCTCGATACTTTTTATAATGAACGACGTTTTGTAGAGAGCCTGGCTCGGTCAGACACACAACCGCAGCCCTGGCCACCCACGAAGACTCGCGATTTTCACCAGCCCCTCATTCATTCGCAGACAATCGAATTCGATTCGAATGTTGCTCGCCGCCGCAATAGGACGCAGGAGGGAATGACAGAGAATCATACAGATGGTGAAAAGTCATCCATGCCTGAAGATCATCGTGAGCGCAATTAACCTTTCTGTGAGATGTCTAACGCATCTCTACCCAAGGTTCAATGCACAGTCGTCGTGTATCTCTTTCCCAGCAGCCTTCCACTTACAATGCGCAAACGAGACCGCATATTCCAAGGAACTATAAACATCGGGGCTTTGGAGGATTCCCTATGCCTTGGGATATCCTTGGTAGTCTCTTCGCACGTCTGTTCCCGAAGATCAGGAACAGAGTAACAAGAACTATGACGATCCCAGCCACCACATCCCTGGTCACTCAGCACACGGACGTTCCACCAGGCGGAAAAGCCGTGCCGTATATCTCCTTCAATGCGATCGTTGGACACAATTCTGCTTTCCATCACCTTACCTACGATGAGATGGAAGAGTTGGGCGGTGTCGAGTACCGTGCGTTGAATGCACTTCTCTGGATCATCGCCGGTGTATGTTTCGTTCATCTCCTGAGGCTGCAAACGCTGAAATACCGTATCAAGTTTCACATTCTGACGCAATTAATACCTTTCATTGTGATTGCTCCATACATTGCAATGCCAAAATGGCATGAAAACTTTGTTCCGCCCAATGAAGTACGGCCTCAAAACACAACTTGGTAGGCATCAACGGCATGTTCTGTCACTTTCTCTAACTTTTTGCCCAGGTTTTCGATATTCCAGTGTGTTTCGGCATACACCAATACAGGTTTTTCACTCGTAGACCACTCCATGGTTCCATTCCAGACAGCTTATCCGATGGTTTTCCTATTAGCTTTTCTCATCCTTGCTGGTAACACCGCATACGTAAGTTTCATCGTTGCGTGTAAATGAAGACTAATACACGTTTGTTTTTCAGCCTGTCTTGTGAGTGTTTCTTTTACTGATCTGCCTGTGCTCGTCTAATACAGATACACATAGGCTGAGATTTACTATGTGAGTCTTACTACTCAGTGTATCTTAAAACCTACCGTTAACCCTTGTTCTTTCAGTTGGGTTTTGACAAAATGTGTCAGAAAGACATCTCGGGCCAACGAAACACTCCACTTCCTTTTGGATCACCCACGGCGATGTTACCTCCTCTTGTTTCCTTCACATCAAACCTGGTTTCTTTTCACCGTTGTCTTCGCTTTGACGTGCGTTCTTTGTTATTTAAGCTGAAATGAGTACTTGAATGATTAATGTATATAGCATGACCGATTGGTTCTTCTTCATGGTCTTGGACATAGGCAACCCTGTAACGGAGGCCATTCCTTTGGGGACAAGATTTGTTGTTGGACTCTTTCAAGGAATCGCTGTCCGATCTGCTGGGTTTTCAGCCGTGAACGTCGCAGGTCTTGCAGCTGGCGTCCAGTACGTCCCTTCGTTGATTTAAGACCTTCCATAGCATAATGTTCCTTGTGCAGAGTTTTATATGTTGTTATGATGTACATCAGCGTCTGTTCGTCTAAGTACTTCTATCATCTGCAGAGCCAGTAACTCATTGTTCTCGTCTGGTGCACAGATCCCATTGCCATGAGGTCTGTTGCGCCTCTTTATTTCTGTTGCTGTGGTCTCACTTCGGAACAGTGTACGTTCGACGAACGTTTACGAAGAGCAATCTTTGGGTATCTTTCCTGCGGATGATGAGACAGACGAGATGAATTTCGATCCCACCGGCCACCGAATGACGGTCTGGAGTCGTTACCTGGCTTTGCACGCACGGAAACAACTTGCTTATGGTAAGGCTTCGCGACTCGCATGCAGACGACAATGCTAATAGACTGTCACAATTAGACATGTGGTGGCTGGGGCTGGCGGTGTTCATTATTTGCATAAACGAGGTGTGTGAGGTCACCTCACTGTAAAGCTTGACGAACTGATAATCCCTTTAGCGTCGTAATCTTGCTGACCCAGCTAAAGCAGTTTGGTTCAATATTTTCTCAGTTGGTGAGCTGTGCTCCTCTACCGGTTTGCCGCACAGTAACATTCTAACTTGTCAAAACAGTATTCGATGTTGTGTCGGCGTATGGCACTGTTGGACTTAGCCTTGGGACACCTAATGTGAGTCCGTCTTGCCTTAGAGTGGGAAGATCGAAAGTCTCAATGACTAACGTTTGCAGAATAATTTCTCATTCTCCGGTGAATTTAAACCCCTATCTAAATTCATCATCTGCTTGGTTATGATACGAGGCCGTCACCGAGTCCTCCCTGTAGCTATCGACAGGGCAGTTATGCTTCCTTCCGAGTTACAGAAACATCTGGATCAGCATGTGGATTCAAGGACTTTCACCCGATCGGCCAGCCACGCTCCAAATGATGAAAACTTGGATTCATATTCTCATCGACGACATTCCATTCATTCTACGGCAGAAGTAGATGAGAATTTATAACAACGCATGGGCCATCCTCTTGCCAAGTCATTACTATAATATTATACCCTTCGTCATATGAAGTATTCTGTCACAAGTAATGTAAAACACAAAACATCTTGCAACTTGAGCTTGTGCAATACTCAACACGTGTGGTACACGGATGGAACATGCTCTTTCAATCAGCGAGGGACCCATTTTCGGCTTATCGCACCCATCCGCAGGCACGCGTTTTGCATCTAGTCTGGATTGAGGTCATCATGCGTAATACACGAGGTCGATCTCAATGACTCAAGCGATGATATAGAAATGGGTTACATTCGCTTAACGAACTGTTTAACCTCGACTAAACTCAACTGGACTCTTTCCACACTCTGTGAACATGCAACACGCAGCAGTATACAACGATCTCAGGGTGTGACTTTTCACTGCTAGTGATTCGAACAGGATGATTGACGGACAAGAAGGCCCCGGTCGAATTGGAACTTTGTGATTTACTACAGGGCATGAAGCTCTCCGCACCCAAGGTACTAATTGATTTCTCCCCATCTTTCCCGATCGCTGACGTTCCACGGAGAAAGCAAGCAGACTCAGACGCACAAGACATCCCGATGCACGAAGGCCCAACATGTGTTGTAGGTCCAACAATAGACACGTCTGCCTTTCCAAATTCACTCACTTCTTGACGCAATAGATCCCATCGACATCGCTAGCTTCAGACACAAGCGCACCCGAATACTACGGGTGCGCTTACCTCCAGGCCATGCAACATCAGCTCGAGAACTACACCACAACGGGGGGCGAGTATCTCGAGGCGATATTTACCCATCGCGAAATCTTGGCATCTTATCCTTCCGCACACCACCAATGCGCTCGCGCCTTCACCGACATCGCGTATATGCTTGAGCAGCGTGCATGGCGAGCGGACCGTGATGCTGACACAGAGGCCGTGAGCGCATTTCGGTACGAGGCATGGACCATCGCAGCGTCAATGTAAGTCGGTGGTAGTTGTCATAATCGTAGTATGGGTCTTGATAACATTGATAAATGCATAGACCCTCCAATACAGCGCAAGCACCCTCGGGACGGCAGTCTCAGGTTTGTGCGATGCCGATGATGTGAAGGGTAACAGGTCCATGGACATCCATACCCAACTGTATGATATCGTAAATGGCACGCGATGTTCTAATGAGATCCTGATGTGCAAATGGTATATCCGAGTGTAGAGGGTATAGCAGCCAGGTTCATGTCGCGTCGTTCATCAAAGTGTTCAAAGAACGCACGACCTGTCCAATAGCCTCACGCACACTTTCTCTTTCGCTCTCTCTAACCAACTTCATAAACCGACCCTCAAACTTGTCAGGATGAAACCGCAAAAAGGTTTCTCGCAATTTCTCTTTCCGCTCCTTCTTGTTAACTTCGGCTTTGGTCGGGTCGGCCATAGATCGAGAAGAGGGGGGTATAAGAAATTCTAAAATGGCATCGGTCGTTAAATGTTCTGCTGAGATGCGGACAGGGTCGGTGGAGCCACGTTTCTGGCGATAAGCGATTAAAATTGGCCACGGTATATCATGGAACCTGAGTTCGGGCAAGTTGCTCTCGTCGGATTCACTGCGTGCAGTTAACAAAAGTGACGTCCAGCGAAGCTCGTACTCTTCTCTGGCATACTGCCGACGTCGGTCATCTCTCTCTAGTTTCTTCCGCCGGCGCTCCTCTTCCGCTAATTTTTCTAAGCGTTCGGTCTCCAATCTACGAGCTTTCTCTTCAGCTCGGCGCTGGGCTTTCATTTCCTTCTTTCTTTGCTCTTCAGCGAACTCTGCGGCATGCGTTTTTCTATAGGGAGTCAAAAACCATATGGTGAGACGTTAGAGCAGCTTGACTTGCCTATACATTCCCAATCTTATCCATTCGGCATACTCCTCGTCATCCATGTATCGAGGATCTGCCTTTAAGACTTCATCGTCATCGCCGTCGTATACAGCTTTTCCAGGTTTGCTTCCATCAGCCCTCCATCTTCCTGGAACATGAGCGAAATCATTCAGCCGTGCTTCCAGAGCATCTAGTCGTTCATCATCTGCGAATGCATCGAACATCTTTTCTCGAAAACGTTGCTCCTCGAGCTCGGCGCGAATTCTGTCATGGTCTTGAAATTGAGAGGGTTCTGAATCAGGTTTGTCCCAGTCGTCGTCGCTGAAATGTTGGCGTTTCGCAGAGTGATGCTGTTCATGCTGACGCTTTCTCTTCTTTTCTCTACGCTGCTGTTTGCGAAATTGGTGGGCGGCTTCCTCTTCTGGAGTGCGTTTGAGACGAAGCTTGGGCATAGAAAGAGGAAGAGTTTGGTTTGTAACAAAAGCAAATAAAAAAGTTTGAAGTCGTATTATTGGTTTCGACGAAATGGCTGGACGATTGTCTTGCGAACAGGTTCAATAACTCGTCGCGAGAATGCAGGGGATAGATACAATGATAAGCCAATGCGAAACGGGAGTAGAGCCTTGCAAAATGTCAGCCTTTATGCAATTCGCAGAAAATAAATGTACCTTGGTCACCCCATAAGCTACGATTGCATTCGCAACATCGCCAGCTAAACGGCTCGATAGTGGTGAAACTTCTGTAGACGTTTCAGAAGCCCCTGGTGTACGCTTCTCGTATCCAAAGACACCATATCGACGACCAATTCGGCCCGCCCATGCATCTCCCTCTTCAACCCATGACCTTACGAGCCTTTTCACTCCAAAAGAATCCTCCGCAGTTGGATTTGACACGATCGCGGAGACTACGGTTTCGCCGATGCCCAAGGTGCGGGATCCATAGAAGACGGCAACTAGTGGGACGATTGCAGTGACCTCATGTAGAATGCCAAAGGAAATGATTAAGGATGGTAAAGGAGCGCCCGTGCGTGCAGAAAGCGCGCTGAGGGCAGCTTTGTAGGACTGCATAATGAAATTTCAATGTGGAATAATGTACATAGACCGACTTCGCGTTTGTTGCCAATTTTTGATTTTACCCACGCTGCCTTGTTATGCTCCTCCACCGCACTCGTCAATTCCATTCCTCCGCACTCAGTGCAGCCGTAAATGCTTCGACGCGTCGTGCAGTCAAAAACCCATATACTTTAAGTCAAGTTCGACTTGATTCAGAGCCCTGCTCGGCGCATGTGAAAATCAATGAAAAGGCCTTCACTGGCCTCAGGTCTCCGGCGGATGCTTTTGCCTTAATACGCGACATAGAGCGAAGATATGGTGCTGTCAGGGAGTATAATATCCCTAAAGTACGCTTCCTTTTTTATTTGGCAAATTTATTCGTCTGAGTTCTGTTCAGGACTTCGAACTCGACACCGCCTTTGCGCCATTCGCCTTCGTAGTATTCAAAGACCCAGGGTCTTTAAAGCGACTCACTGAAACAGCAACACACTCGTTTGTGCGCCCATCTGTTGACCATGATCGACCAGGTGGCGTCAGCCTAGATGAACTAGAACCGTTACTCAAACCAAACGATTTCGAAAAACAAGAACCAAGTTCCTCTCTTCCCAGATTTGACGATTCAGAAACTTCATCTGAAAGCGATAGTAAAGATACAATATCTTATACCATACAACCTGCCAACAGTGAAGAGGATTTTTCATCTTGTCTTTTTATATCCCACTGACCATCCGAATTCAGGCAATACCTTCACAAAGTCTACGTCGAAACCCCTACCCTTGACATACTCCGCCTCTGAGAATTTTCTTCGATGGGGCGGCTTCCATGCTCGCAAACCAATCCCACCCCAAACCCCGCTTCGTCTTGAAAGTGTTTTCTCTGAATCTGATATCGACCAGTTTCGAATGCGTGCAGCCTTACGACTACATAGCAAGCAACTGAACGTCCCAAACCCTTATGATGCCTATCCAAAACAAGACTCGAGCGCGGTTTCGATGGAGTGGGAACCCCTTCCTGGCCATGAATCGGCGTTGAAGGACACACCTATACCTAGTGATATCCCGGTTCAATCTCAAGAGCCCCAAAAACCTGAGGAGTCAAAACCCGTCCCTCCCGCCCCCTCTACCCCCTCACCCGTTTCGACAACACCGCCCGCGCCTTCAGTGCAGGCAACACCACAAACTTCTGCATCAAATGTCAAATCTGTACCCCCAGTGGTTCCGGAGTCTGTTACGACTGCCCAAGCCGTGGCTGACAAGATGCACGCACAGGCCAAGAGCATGACGAGAAAGAAGCTTAAGGAAGAACAGAGGCGGAAACAGATGCGGACCAATCCACTTCCTGACTTGTCCCAGAAAAGAGAGAAGACGACGAAAAAGGTTCAGGCTCAGGTTCAGCCTAAGCCCACTCCCATAACGGACTTGAGGAACAAGTCGAAACAAGCCAGGCAGACTAAGGACGCTAAGCAAGCGACGGAACCAGCAACGTTGAAGGACAAAATTAGTGGATTCTTCTCGGGTCTATTTTAACTAATACCATAGCACATAATTCAATAGTAGTACTAGAATAATTCACTGCAGCTGTCTACATCATATTTCTTTCAATAAGGCGCAAATTCCATTTTTGGAATTATTTGTTGTTGTTTAGATTGAAAGTTGTTGCTGGTTTGGCCGCAATTTTGGTCACAGTACGCAAACCCCCCCGCAAGATTTCAACGGCGTCGACGCTCCTCAAGATTCAAAATGGGTTCTACTAGGTGAGATCCCGTCTCTACGTGGCTTGCTGCTGGTTTGGACCAAGAATGGGAGGATTCGAAGGAGTGGAAGGGATGGATTGCTGAGGGCACTTACGGATAACGCTTCCCCGATTCCTGCGACTTCGTACTCCTGCCTGCGACCGACCACCGCTTTCCTTTCTTCTTCGAACTTCAGGCGTCCAATGTGCTGAATATATCTTTCAATCTGCAGACTGTACTCCAAAGGCCGTGTCCTAGGTCACAAGCGTGCCAAGCGCAACTCCCGCCCCAACACCTCGCTCATTCAGATTGAGGGTGTTGCCACAAAGGAGGACGCTCAATTCTACCTCGGCAAGGTGCGAATTTTGTGTCTAGCCCGTTGAACTTGAATCCTCATGATCATCCTTCAAATTAGCGTGTCGCATTTGTGTACAAGGCAAAGAGGGAGATCCAGGGTTCCAAGGTCCGCGTCATCTGGGGGTGAGTCAACGCTTGTAGCCGGCCTGTTGTGTCATTGGAGCTCATAATCTTGTGCAGACGTGTGACCAGGCCACACGGTTCTTCTGGTGTTGTCAAATCAAAATTCCGCTCCAACCTCCCTCCCCGCGCATTCGGTGCTAGCGTCAGAGTTGTGAGTGACCTGTGAACCCTTGACACGCCGATCTTGAATGTTTACGGGACCTTGATAGATGCTTTACCCCTCGACGATCTAAATCGTACCGTACCATGGCCATTTTACTTCACTATCGTATACTGCCATATGACATGACTACATGCGCACCACCCATAAAAAAATATCTGAATACCTAAGCGGATATGTCTGTTAGAAACCTGAGGCAACGTTAATTTTCTGACTGGTAAACCTTGCAAACTGTATATGCATGTCTGCCCCTTGTGGGCCATTCTTCATTGGCCCCTATTCCATCCAAGTGGGCTCCATCTACCCTGGGACAGACAAGAGGCTGGATAAGATATATCTTCGTTTTTTCGTCCTGATCCGTTCCAATTTCAAGAAATTTTCAATGATTGAAAAGTATGGTAACCTGGGCTCAAGAATGTGTACAAGAGATTATGATACGTATACATAGTTTGTACAAATAACCGAACGCCTCAGTTCTCTTAGGGTTGAAGCGAGTGGTTCAGTGTACTACATGGCATATCTGACGCAATCATATGAGCACCGATGAGGGAGGGAATAGATAAGCAAATACTCACTTCCTTGTCCACTCCCGTGCGGTCGCCTCATACCGAGTCCGATCAGTTTTGTAAAGATGAGCGATGTCGGGCACCAACGGGTCATCAGGATTTGGGTCCGTCAACATCGAGCAGATTGACAGCAAAACTGGTAATGCCATGAATATTAGAGAGAAAAAACAAAAGCGAGATGTGGAAGACTTGGCGTACCCTTTGAGATCGTCAACGCTGGCGACCACTGATCCTTTAGAATATCCAAGCAGATTGAACCGTTGGCGTTGATGTTGGGGTGGTAAATCTTGGTCGTAAAGCTGACTTTGGGGGGCTTGAAGGGGTAGTCCGTAGGGAAGCTGATCGTAAGGTAGAAGACGCCACCAGCGTAGGGAGAGTCGCCCTTATCGACGGGCGTCAAAATGATTCAGAAGCCCTACAAAGCGATTTTGCTTACCGGGCCCATGATCGTAGCCTGCCATTGGAACATGTTATCGCCAGTCGGTCCAGCGCTGCATGATGAGGGGGGATCTTTGCTGAGATCACTCAGTTCCTAAAAGTGCGATGAGCCCCCGGTTCGACAAAAAAAAAGATATCTACAAGCAAAGAAACCGCTCATAGGAAATGATGCTGTCCTTACCCTGTTAATGCGTCTGACGGCCATCGTTGATTAAAGCTTGAATAGAGAGACTGGAGGATAGGAAAGCGATTACACAGCATCAATAAAATGGAGTGATTGCAGAGCGATACGAGAGGATAAAGAATGCATCAGCGGTGAAAGCAAGGGCTGGTAAAAAACGGAGCTTACAAGGTGTGACGAGGAGGGCGACGAAAAAGCCTGGTGGTAGTAGGTGGTCAAGTTGTTTACTCCGAGTCACAGATGGTCAAGCCTCTTTTCATTGACATTTGCATGAGATCATTTCATCATTAGAATCATTATCTACAGATGTGGCCACAAACTCAAGTTCTAATAGTTCCGACATAAATCTTCCCTTCGATGTACAAGAACTGTGAATATCTGCTGCGTCCGAAGGGCCCGCACCAACTCTCAAGCGTTGGAGGCCCGGGTTTCATTGACCCGGTCACGGGACATAAGTTACCGGCATTTATTTCGGAGCTCCGTTCCCCACTCTCATTTCTCTAGGTTTCTTTCCCTTCATATCAATGTTTCGTCTCCTTCGCCCAAATACAGTCCTTTCACGGACATCTGTACTCAAGCCCGCTGTAAATGCGCGACGCGCTGCTTCAGGTGAGTTGCTGATGCTACTTTCGGCTAACCGCGTCAATTGACGTCTTCGCAGGCCTAGCACAATTCCAATGGGAGGTAAAATAAAAATTACCTTGTTTTCACAGGATCATCTTGCTTAATGTAATTGAAGGACCCGTTGAATCTGGAATCTCTCTTGACCGATGAAGAAATTGCTATTCGGTGAGAACAAATCGAATCTGCTTTTTAGCTAGAGGCTAATGCTGTAATTAACAGGGACATGGCCCACGAGTACTGCCAGGTATATAAACACTATCTATATTTCTCCCTCAGTGTGCTAGAAGGCGATTCAATAGGAGAACCTCATGCCTCGCGTCTTGAAGGGTTGGAGGACGGAAGGTAAGCATAATTAGACGTGCCAGACCCTGAATATTTTTCTAATTGTGATTATTAGAGTTCGACTATGACGTCCTCCCTGAGATGGGCAAGCTTGGACTACTCGGCCCTACAATCAAAGGCTATGGTTGTGCAGGTGCTAGCAATGTCGCCTACGGATTAATTGCGAGGGAGATCGAGAGGTATACAGTCTTTGTTCTGTAATACGACTAATGCTTATACTTGCCCAGAGTTGATTCAGGCTACCGCTCTACAGCGTCCGTGCAGTCTTCCCTAGTCATGCACCCTATCAATGAGTTTGGATCGGAAGCTCAAAAAGAGAAATATCTCCCTGGACTTGGTACGTGTCCTCTTCCGGATCAGTCTTCATGTCATCTTGATGCTTTCAACCAGCGAAGGGAGAGTTAATCGGAGCTTTTGTTCGTGGTCTTTCAGATTCCTTCAACTATCTACTGATTCCAGGATCCAGGGCCTAACAGAACCCAACCATGGATCAGATCCTGCCGGAATGGAAACCACCGCTGAGGAAACCGATGGAGGTTTCATTATCAACGGAAGCAAGACCTGGATATCCAATGCTCCCGTCGCGTGAGTTATAATCTATTTCGAGGCGTACATGTTATTGACTATCCTCCCTCAGTGACGTTTTCGTCGTCTGGGCAAGATGCAAATGGGATAACAAAGTTCGGGGCTTCCTTCTGGACAAGGTACCCACTTATTTCTATCTATCTATGTCTACCATGCTCACTTTGCATTCCAAGGGCCTCAAAGGACTCACTGCACCAGCGATTAAAAATAAGGTCGCATTGCGCGTGTCCCTAACAGGATCTATCTTCATGGATTCTGTCCGTGTTTCCCACGATGCTCTCTTGGAGAAATCCAGAGGCCTAGGCTCGGCTTTCTCATGCCTAAACTCTGCTCGGTACGTCCTTTCAATAGTCCAATGGATTGCCATTTCATAATTGACGACTTGCACTCCAGTTATGGCATCTCCTGGGGAGTAATGGGTGCACTTGAGGACTGTGTCCACAAGACCCGCGCATACGCTCTTGAGCGCCACCAATTCAATCGCCCACTCGCGTCCTTCCAGCTTGTCCAGAAGAAGCTCGCAGAGGCACAAACCGAAGTCGCCCTTGGGCTTTTGGCAAGCTTGCAGGTAGGCAGGCTGAAGGATCTGGGCAAGCTTGCGCCCGAGATGGTCAGCCTTGTGAAGAAGAATAACTGTGGAAAAGCTTTGCAACACTCTCGGATTGTCCTTGACATCCTTGGTGGCAATGCTTGCGCAGATGAGTGAGTCGCACTGCTACTACTCTTTGAGCTATTATTGACCTTGTCATAGATACCATGTTGGACGGCATGTTGCGAACCTCCAGGTCACCAATACCTATGAAGGCAAGTTATTCTATTACTTAGGATTGCCATCTTGACTGACGAGATGCTTGCAGGAACTAATGTAACTACCGCTGTCGTGTTCTTTCTGAAGGTTAACTCATATCTTTTGACAGGATATCCATGCTCTCATCCTCGGAAAAGCGATCACTGGCATCCAGGCGTTCTCATAAATATCAGCATAACGGACTGTATAACAATAATATGTATATACCGTGCTCTTACATGGGACAATCACGCATCATATATTGGCATTGCGCAGTGTTGGGTCGATCCATTCCAGACCTAGGAGCAAAAACACGTCTTCCTCGCTCTTCGGAAAGAATGGCTTAGAATCGTGACGACGAGTTCTGGATAAAAAATAAGCAGTTGCATAAGAAGCCGTAAGATCTCACATACATGGCAGAACTTTCGAATTTGAGCCCCCTATGAAGACAACTTAGACGACGGGTTTAGCAGTGGTGCGTACTCAACTTACTTCTCTTCCTTGGCCCATAGACGCAAGTCCCTCTCGAACATTTTCGAGCCCGTCCTACCAACGCTGATTCAATGATAGTATTTACGGGATCAGGGGCAGGGTTATACCATCCAACTACTGCGGACCAGTATGCCTCTGGTGTTGCAAAGATCAAGTCTAATCGCCGATGCAGGCGATTCACGCCTGTTTTAGGCGGAAGTATGAAGACCGTCAAGGCATGTTCCAAAAACCTTGAGTGGGAAGACTTTTGACCAAAGAAGCCAGATCCTAATAATCGACATTCAGAGGGCAGCACAAGGTACCCGTGCTTGTAGAATACTGACGAGTTACATGCGTGATTATGCCTGTAAATTCACAAAACTGAGAGGACAAAATGTTTCGTATATGTGATATGGCATACCGCGTTCGTAGAGCCTCTTCAAGAAATTTCGGCACAGATCTTTCATCTCTCCATTGCCATTGCGGAAGCCCGGGTGGGTGATAACGATGTCAACGTCACTGCTATGAGCGATTCCGCGTCGGTAGCTAGGAAGGCAAATCAGACGTTTCGAATACGGCGTTGTCGGTGGATACAGTACCTGCCAACGATCGTACTCAAACACCCCCGCCTCAGCTCCGCAAGCTCTGACATCACAGTGTCATGCATTTCCTCAACTTCCGTTCGCGATATGGAGACCGGCAGGTCATGTCGAAGCGCTAGAGCTGCTTTAATGTCGAGATCAGGTATTGCATCACTCCCGGGAACAAGTTTTCCATTCGGAGTGAAGATGGGTCCTCCCATTTTCAAGATTGGAGTGCCATCGTCTGCTAGAGGAATGTCATAATACCGTTCCATGTCTTCGATAGTCCGGAGTCCAACACTGTAAAGATGTCTAGCCGTAGCTGGGCCGACGCCGTGGATGGTTGTGAAGGCTTTGAGGGACTGGAATTCTCGAGACGAGCGGATAGTTTCTAAAGTCGTAAATCGACTTGAGGGTAACAACTGAGTGCAGCAATAGACATACCACATTCTTCAATGTGTCCATGTTTGATAAACTCCCTTATCTGAGGTCTCGATATGAGACGGGGTAGTGAGGGCAAATGGGCAGTGAAATACCTTTGATTGAATTTTCCCTCCGATGAAAGGAAGGTGTACGACTTCAGAGTCAAGATTTGTAGGCGTAATTTTGTGGGGATAAGCTAGGTGGGTCGAGACTAAGAACCTAAAACTTTCACGAGCTCAACCACTTCTCGTACCTTTGATGACCTTATTCCTCGTTCAGCGGGAAACTTCAGTCAGAACAGAAGTGATGAAGCTCACTGCAATGGCTCGCTCGTAGCTTAGAGCATTGATAGCCTTCCCTTCAAGATCTCGATGCTGGCGAAGTACATTCAATTCGGATGCCAACGCTTGATTGGGGCATATAAGTGGGCTCGCACGTTGACACGTATATCGTGCCGCATAGTGCGATAGGACACGCGCGCTAGTAGTCAGATGTGTTGAACCGTTGCTTAAATAATGGCTCTGCGCTGCATCGGCGGGTGCCGGTGCACACTGGCATGTAGAAAGCTCGAGGTTACAATCGTTGCAGATTTTGGCAGTTTCATCTCGAAGCTGGCCTATGGCAGCATAATCGGAATATGGTAGAAAACGTTGCTGTGTAATCGAATCACGAAGCCAGTCGGGTGTAACAATGACCTTTTGTTTCTGATAAGAACGTATAGATTGAGTGAATTGGACAAGAAAGGGGGTGGCGGTTGGCTTAACGGCAATATTCCAGTCTAGATGCCTTTCGAGTCGTTTACGCATATGTACATTGGACAAGATAATGTCAGCACTAGATGCTTCACTACAAAGCTGAAGGTGAAAGCCACCTGAAACTTGATTTTGGCTTTCTATGAGGGAGTAAAGTTCTGCAATGGCTGAAGCATCTAATTTGGCCTGTAGGAGATAGATTTTGACGATATCGCGCCTGTTGGGACTGTGTGGGGTTGATGCTGATGAACGGCTGGGTGAACTAACTGGTGTCGAGCGTTGGTACATTCTTCATGAATAGCAGTGAAGATTGGATGTTTCATCCAATTATCTATGATGCTTATCACGGGTTGAACCGACAGCTAACATATTGTGGCGATGGCGGTGATATTGAGCTCTTCCATAAACACTCTCTTGGAAAACCTCAAGTAGGATATGCTGCATAGCCTTTGGAATTAGTTTCCGTGCTATACTGAGCTACGTTGAGATGACTCAGAAACTAAACGGGTAGGATCATTCGGCTCATACATCGTGAGAACGGAGGATGTAACGCGTGACTTTCGAGAGTCAATATTACGATCTTAATTCTCTTGTGAACCCATTCTCCGCCATGGCCTCCCAACGGCGCACCGCTGCTGATTTCACCAATCCTCCGAAATATTCTTTCCCTCACCATCGTCTTGCAACTGTTCTTCGCGATCCGAACAAGACCCCCCTCGTTCTCGTAGCCTGTGGCTCCTTTAGTCCCGTTACATACCTCCATCTTCGTATGTTCGAAATGGCCAAGGATTATGTTCGCCAAAACACCAACTACGAGATCGTCGGCGGGTATCTTAGTCCCGTCAGTGACATGTACAAAAAACCTGGCTTGCTAAATGCATCTCATCGGTAAGTGCATTTGAGACTTCAATGATTACAACCAGCGAGCGTAATGGTGTGCTCATCTGTAATCCTTTCGTCATGTGGCTACTTTGTATCCATTGATAACTTTTCCCGTTCGGACTTCCGGATGTGGAAGGAACAACAATAGCTCCTTATGGTGTGCTTCGACGAACTCGTGAACTAACATTTTATATTCCAGAGTGAACATGTGCAATCTTGCGGCGGAAGAATCGGCCTCATGGCTTATGGTAGATCCATGGGAGGCATTTCAATCCTACCAGCGTACTGCTGTTGTTCTCGATCACTTTGACTACGAGATCAACACAGTACTCGGGGGCATCCACACGGAAGATGGCGAACACCGGAATGTCCACGTCATGCTCCTCGCAGGCTCCGACCTTATCAGTACTATGAGCGAGCCGGGTGTATGGAGTCTTGCCGATGTGAGTCTGACAATTCTGCTTTATCTGATAAATTGAGTTGACCATTTGTCTTGTATGTAGCTAGATCATATATTGGGCCGGTACGGCACCTTTATTGTCGAACGCGCTGGTTCTGGTATGGACCAAGCAACAGACAGCTTGGCTCGGTGGCGAAACAATATTCACATGATTTCTCAACTTATCCAAAATGACGTTTCAAGTACCAAGGTAAGCCCGCATTACGAGAGACATTTATCAATATGCCCATTGTGCTCTCACCTAGGTCCGACTATTCCTCAGAAGAGGGCTTTCAGTCCGATATCTACTGCCAACAGCAGTCGTGGACTACATAGAACTGCACAGCCTCTATCAAGATGATGGCCCAAATCAAAGTCCTAGCTCCAGCTTTTCCGACCCTGGCAAAGGGAAAGGGAAGGAGCTTCCTTCAACAAAGAATTATACCCCGCAATCACAGACTTCTTCATGAGTCTCACACATGCCCATCAGTTGCCCATCGATGTTTTTAAGTATGAATTCATTAAAATATTCTTGTAGCTTGCTGACATCAATCGCAGATTCTGGGCCCCTTTTGTTATTTTATTGTAGATTTTTTTTCGCTCTCATGGAACCAAGAATGTACGACAATATCTGTAGAATCATCGTTGATCGTCGACAGACCCTATTTACTAAGGCTGAACGAAAGACTATTCAGTGCCTTCGGCTTTTTGTGTCTGATGTTAACGAATGGATTCCTACAATCTTCTAAGTTCGAGAAGGTATGCTCTCACGGGTTCCGGTGTTAGAACACATGGCACGACGCCGCCCCTTCCAAACGTCTGGCAGCATTAATCGCGATCTACAAATACCCACAAAGTGCGGGTCACCACTCGATGCGCCACTCCAGGCAGATCGTGAGCACTTGAACACGTTTTATGGCGCCGTCTGTCCTCGGACTTTTTTCACCTTGCTGCGACTCATCGTAGGGCGGAGAATCGTTGCGTTCACGCCCGCTTCGGAGCCCTCCACACCGGTTTTCTCTGTTTGTATTCTCGATTCCAGCACCGAGGTTAGCATTCTACAATTGCGCTGTACGAACTTCGCTTCGTTTGTCCAGGGAATTTCTCGTCCAAAGTTGCATTAATCGGAATGAATCCGCTTCATTCGCAGGCTTGGATGAGAATCTACATCTTTCGGACAACATGGATCCGGTTTGCTGTCAGACACTCAGACATGCGCCGCTACGACCACCTCGAACCACCTTCTGGGGAAAGTCGACATTTTGGCGCGTGGGCGCATCCATCCAGGAGTTTGATGGTTATTGCTAGGAACGGCAACAACTTTGAAAGCTTCTTTGCACGTCACGTTCTTCTGCTTTTGGGAGGCAGTTTGCCATACACCGCCTTGCTACACCTTCGTGCTTACTTCCTGATGTTCGCCGGGGCTAGTATATATGAACTGTACCTACCATTAATCTTTCAGCAGCTACCATGACCGCCTCGTCGAGCTCTATTTTGTTCAAGACTCCAGTTCAAGCAGGTTCATCTAGTCGGGCGGAAGCCGAAGATGAACACGAACGAAGAGAGCGTAAAGCCTTTGAACGCCAGACAATGTAAGTTTATTGCATATGCGCTTGATATCCTCATATGGCTGATATTCGAATTGTTAGGCGCGTTGTCGATTTTCGACTACTTCCTCTACTAGGAATACTCAATGCGCTCTCCTTGATTGACAGGACCAATCTTGGAATCGCTTGGATTGTTGGGATGGATCGAGACCTTGTATTTATTCTTTCACCAGGAGAAAATTCTATGCACTGATGTCTTTTAGAAACTGTCTGTTGGATCCCGGTACAGCATCGTCTCTGCTATCTACTTCGTGCCATATATCATCTTGTAGGCTCTCATAATTGTTTGATCATTTGAAGTCTTGTTGATGTTTCTCCATACAGCCAGTTGCCCAGTAATCTTGTGTTGCGGAAACTTGGCGTCCGACATTGGCTTGCTTTCTGTGTGATTGCATGGGGTGCAGCCCAGTTTGCTATGGGATTCGTTCCGAGCTGGGACCTTTTGGCATTATGTCGAGTTCTTTTAGGCGCTTTCGAGGTGCTTAATGCCCATACTCCACTACAACATATATCTGACGATATCATATAGGCGGGCTTTTTCCCTGCCATGGTCTTCATCATCACGACATGGTGTGGCTTTGATGTCAAGTATTCCCTACTCCTCTAACTTGGATTGGTGTTGTTGCATAGGTATACCCGCCGTGAAGTACAGAAACGGTATGAAGTATTCGGATTCCATGTGTAGGTGGTTGATAGATCTGACATGCAGGCTTGCGGCCTTCTACATTGTTTCCATTTTCGTGGGAGGGTTCAGTCCCATCTTTGCCTATTGCGTCAGTCTCCTAGATGGTCACTACGGCATAGCAGGCTGGGCATGGATTTTCGTGAGTGTCTGCCTTTGTGTAAAGGGTCCAAAGTTACATGGAATACCAGATCATCGAGGGTGCCATCACCATCTTTTTTGGAATCGTCGCATGGTTCTGGATATCTGAATTTCCTGACCAAAATATCTTTCTCAGTCGCGAGCAGACTGCATTGGTCCTTGAGCGAGTCGAAAACGACCGCGGAGACTCCATACCCGATGCTACGACTCCAGGGAAGATCATTCGACATCTCCTGGATTGGAGACTATGGATATATGGTAATTTATGTTGCCCCCACTGTTAGTGTTGTCATGCTTGACAAAGGTCATAGCACTCATGTATATGTGTGCCACGATGCCCGCATACGCCATTGGGTTGGTCTTACGTTTGTGACCCTATCTGTCTTTTGAACAACCTTTAGTTTCTTTGTGACAATCATCCTCCGCTCAATGGGCTGGAGCATTATGGAGTCACTCCTGTTGGTAGGCAACAATGCTTTCCTTTGAATCTTCTAACAACTTATGAGATATACGATCTACAGAGTGCTCCTCCATATGCATTCTCCGTATGATATTTTTACCTTGCTTGGTATCAATTACTGATCATTGCATTGCTCTTTCCTGCTCTTCTAGACAACCAGCATCCTATTTTTTGCCTGGATCTCGGACAAGTTTCATCTCAGGGCCCTGTTTATTGCAATCCAAACAGTCATGACTCTCACTGGACTGTGCCTAGTCGGCTTCTTGGCTTCACCTGGTTGGCGATACACAGGTGGGTATCAGAGGCTTTTATTTTACATGCTTTAAAACTCACAGCTTGTAAGGGATTTTCTTGGCCAATGCTGGTTCTGGCGGATGTATACCCGGTATACTTGCTTATGTAGGACCCTTTCGTCTTGGAATGGTTATTGGAATCTGATGGATGTCGCATTCAAGTCATCCAATAATGTTGTGTCCCACAGCAAACGGGCTGTCTCCTCTGCTCTCATTGTATCTTTTGGGGGTATTGGCGGCATTGTTGCCACTACGGTTTTCAGGCAAGCGGACTATCCTAAATATCTTCCAGGAATATATGCGACCATCGCATCCCAGTTGCTCCTCCTTCTACTCCTGGCCATCATGACCATGTATTTTTATAACCAAAACAAAAAAATATCCGAGGCATCCGCGCAGCAATCCAGGTTTTTGTACACTCTGTAGTTAGTACGTTACATGTATTGGGGATGGTGGTGCCGGTCCAAAAGAGATCTCCGTACGAGAAGAGATGGTGGTCGAAGGAGTTGAGGGAGATGCGTAGGGAAACGAAGAGGAAGGGACGGGAGTCGGACAAAGTGAGAGATATACCGTATCACCCAGCTCACGAATCTTTCCGCAGGGCTAGAAATGACTACGGCCAGGCTATCAAGCACGCCAAGAGAGACCACTGGAGAAGATGGCTTGACGAAGTCAGCGCAGAGAATGTATGGACAGCCAAGGCCTTTGTCATGGCGCCACCAGCAGACGGGGGCAGGGCCAGAACGCCAGGACTGAGAAGAAATGGCGCAGACGGCGAGAAGACGGTGGAAGACAACGAGGGTAAGGCGAAACTCTTCCACGAAGCGTTTTTCTACGAACCACCAGCAGCAGTAGACGTGCGGGAGACTGCCGTCGAACCAAGATTTGTATGGGTGCCACTAACACACGCAGAGGTCTTAACCGCAATAGCCAAGCTGAAACCATTCAAAGCACCAGGCCTCAGCGGGATCCCCAACGTCGTCCTCAAGAAAACCAGGTACACACTCGTGGAACACCTATTACCCATCTATCAGGCCACATTCGACCTCCAAGCATATCCGGAAGCGTGGAAGACGTTCAAGACGGTGGTGCTCCGCAAACCAGGCAGAAGCGACTATTCCAACCCTAACTCCTATAGACCGATCGCCCTACTGGACACGGTCGCCAAGGTCCTATCAGCATGCGTCAAGAACAGACTGGCATACTTCGCGGAGAAGAAACACCTGCTCCCTCGACACCAGTTCGGAGGACGCCCCGGACGAACAACAACGGACTCTCTCCACTTACTCACCAGTTTCATCAAGGACGCGTGGCGGAAGGGAAAGGAGGTAATAGCGGTTTTCCTCGACGTGAAGGGGGCTTTCCCCAACACGGCGCCGGAAGTCCTCATCAATGACATGAGGAAAAGAGGAGTCCCAAAAGAAGTTACGGGCTGGTTCAGCGAAAAGCTGAAAGGTCGCAAGACAGTGGTGACATTCGACGACTACACGTCGGCGTCGATCCCCGTCAACAGCGGTCTCGACCAGGGGTGCAATACCTCTGGAATGTGTTATAATTTCTACAACGCTGATCAAATTAGTTGCGCAGATACAAAGAAAGGAGAACTAGCGACTTCGTTCGCTGACGACGCGGTCTTCGCGGCGATGGGAAACACGATGGATGAGGCGGCGGACAGTGTGGTTGACATGATGGAGAGGAGAGGAGGGGGGTTGGAGTGGGCACAAACGCATGCGTCCATCTATGAGATGAACAAGTTCGTAGGTGTCGGTTTCTCGAGGAGGAGGGAGAAGGCGGTGGGAAAGAAGTCGAAGTCCAAACCAGCAGCGAGGCCAGAGGTAGTCATAGGGGGGAAGAAGATCAAGATGGCGGGGGTACACAAGTTCCTAGGGGTGTGGGTGGATCAGGAACTTCGGTTCAAGGAGCAGGCGGCATACGCGTATGGGAAGGGGGCGGCAGCTACGGAGGCGTTGAAAAGACTGACGAGGGCAACAGGGGGGATGAAAGGGGAGATGGCGAAGAAGATATATGAGGGGGTCGTGGCGCCAGCGATGCTGTACGCAGCAGACGTCTGGTGCACGCCGGAGGTGGAGGAGGAGGGGGTGAAGGGAGCGGTAACATTCACGAAAAAGCTCGCGAGAATCCAGAGGGCTCACGCCATCCAAATCTTAGGAGCCTACAGGACCACCCCGTCGGATTTCTTGGAAGCCCACGCGGGCATCGTCCCAATGAAGCTACGTATCAAGCAGATCGCGGTTAGAGCCGCCGCGAGGATAGCCACTCTCCCCGACACGCACCCACTCCACGCGCCGGCCAAGAAGGCCGCCAAATTCGTGAAAAAGCACCGAGCCCCAATACACTACATCATGAAAGCGCTAGGAGAGAATCCCAAAGACATCGAGAAAATCGCACCAGTGAGGAAGGCACCATACTGGAAGGGGCC